>JBDPZO010000008.1:8844476-8941122 GCA_039877585.1 Heterodera filipjevi
AGGCATAGGCACAAAAAGTCGAAAATAGGCAAAAATAGGCATTATAAAGTTGGCCTAGAAGCACCAAACCAAGCTAATAACTCATTTTTTGTGCTTATCTCAACGTTACAAGTGCGCAAAAATTTTAGGCATATGCCTAAAAACCGAAGCCCTATTTATTACACAAAACATACAAATAAATAAAAATTGGAGAAAAGTGCTTGATACAGACACAAATATAATGTATATACAATTAGGGAACAGATTTGAACTGTATAAATATTATTACAAAATCAAAAGCTATCGTAGACGACCCAGCCCTAGAAAAATATGGTACATAAAGATATGTAAAAAATCGAAAAATCATCCATTTTGAGTTTTGGCCTATTCATTATCGCATTGCCTTTTTAGGCCAAAAAATTAAATACCTAGGGTCCTAAAAAACGGCTTCAGCATTTTTCCGTTCAAAAATTTTTGAAAAAGGCCCTTGTAAAAAAGGCTAAAATTTCAAAATTAAAAGAATTTTTTCAAATAATGTACAAAAATCCTTTTCCCTAATGTTTTAATGACAAAACAAAAATGTACAGATGAAACATTGCATAACGCAAAATTGCAATTAATCAAATGCCAACCTCTAAGAACAGAGGTACTCAGTCGTTGTGACGAATTAGGCATTGTTTAGTCAATTCGTCGCAGAATTTTCAGCGCCGACGGACTGGACAAACGATCGAAAAAACCAATGTTCGAGTTGCGCAACGCTTTGATCAGATCGTTAAGCCCGTTTTGGCTGTCCTGGCCAGTCAGTCGCCATCGATAGTCCTCCACGAGCCGTTCAAACTTAGTTTTGGCCCATGCCGAGACCAAAACTGCAAAAGCAAAAATAAATTGGTTAGATGAAGCGCCAAGTTTGAATGAAATTAGTTTTCTTTACGGATGCCAAACAAAAGCAAGTCAAATCGCTTCCGCTTTGGTATCGAACATTTTGAGTGTAGAACAATATAAAAATGCCTGAATGTCTAATGACGAGGGCACGGGAACGAAGTCAAATGACTCTTTCTTTTTTGTTGCTGACTTGGGATGGCCTGAAACCTACATAAAACGTATTTTTAAGTTGACAGGGTTTTAAGCGGCAGGGCCCGGAACCGGGCGTTTTTGAAAAAGGCCAAACCGGCCCGGCCCGCGGAATTGACAGGATTTTACCGGGTTGTGATCTTGGCAAGAACTGAAATTTCATAGCAAAAATGCAATAAAATTGAAAAATACACCCCTAAAAATCGACTTTTATTTAAATGAAGAAAAATTTTGTCGATACAAAAATTTTTCTTGTCAAGATAATGAAAATCCAATTAATTATTTAACAATATTTCAATTTCGGCATTTTCGTCCAGTTTTTAGCCATATTTTGTAACTATTTCGCGATTTAGCACCTAAAAAATCCGAGACTACTTATTATAATAAGGATGGTGTAGAAACTAATATTTATTTTAACATTTTATAAAATGAACCTTATTTGGGAAATTGGTCTTTTAAAAAAACTTCAAAGACTACAGCAATTTGCTCAAAACTATCTGCCCAAACGGCTGAATGCTTATTTTTTTAAACAAAGCTATTCCCCAGGGTCAATTACAATTATTAATGCCCATTTACACTAATGATAAAAGATTATTATTATACCAAGCAAATCGTTTCAATTTTTGGGTTTAACCCTTACAAAAACATATTTGGATTTTTTTTTATAACTCTGTACCCTGTTCCGGGCCAGGCGATTTGAAAAACAGGGTTGACAGGTTCGGGTGATGACCCCGAGAGAGACAGTTATATTTTCATTATTCGTTGTAATACATTTTCTCCTTCTCCCACATTGTTTTGTTATTTTAAGTGTGTCTGCACTCTCTAATATAGTGTTAGACACATCCTCCCCTCGCACATTGTGACCCCTGCCCATTTGGTCCATTCTATTATTGTCCGAGTAATCCTCCGACCGCATTTATTTTGTAATTGTCTTCAAAAAATATAATTTATATGGACTCTTTTGATTCGGCTAAGAGACCGAAACATTGCGTCAGCAATTATTGTGTTGTAAACCAAATGTTAAAACAAATTTCAAAAGAAATCAACCGATCATCAAAGCCGGGTGGCAACACCTTCTCCGAATCGGGAAGCCAAAACAGTCAAAGAAACTGTTCGTTGACAGAGTTGGTGCAACTTCGTCATAAACAGTCAAAGAAACTGTTCGTTGACACCGATTGGTGCAACTCTTCACCGATTATTGAATTCGGGTCGAAATCGTATTCCCTCATATGAAACACGCCCGCCATTTTTCTTCTCTTCCCCTTGTTATGGCTCCCTTGTCTGTTTTTCCTTGACATGTTATTATGGTTCACCCACCCCCCCCCCCCCCCCTTTTTATAGAACTTTGTGCATGCTAAGCAGGGCCCCGCCCGCAAACTTGCTATTGCGTCCAGACTGCCGATCTTTGAGCATAAAATTTGCAATGGAAAGAAAACACAGAAAAAATGATAAATCATAAAAAATATAATTTTTTTAAATAACACCTACTGTAGAGTACCTGGTCCCGAATTAATACCAAAAATTCCTGCTTTTAACCTATTTCCTAATCAAAGCCGGGATCCCGGTTTTTCCAAAACCGTCCGCGCTACTTACTCTACATCTGTGTTGAAAGAAATAGTATGAATCGATCGAGTTTATACGTAGCGGGTCACTCCTCACACATTAAAATATAACAATGCCGAACAATATATTCACCCAAGCAGCCAATATGTGAACATTGAACATAGAGGGACAATAATATTATCATAACGACATAGAAATGCCTCCACAAGCGTAGCGATTAGCGCAGCGACCAAAGACGGCACAATGCCAGACATGGAGCAGCACAAACTGTCATTTTGCCATGAATGAGTTGGAAACTGTAATTGAAGAAAATATAGAGAACTGTCTAAAAAATAATTGTTATCTTTCACCCTTCCTGCGCTGAACATCATCAACCATTCTGCAACAACAATTTGGGCAATGAACATGGCTAGAGAACCCTCTGCAGTTTTGGTGTTGATCCGGTGTTGGTGAGGAGAATTGCTAAAAATAAAGTAATAAAATTATAAACAAGTTATCATTGTACAATTTATGCCTATTTTGGCCATAAAAAAAGTTATGGCCAATTTCAAAATAACGTCAAAACCTATTTTTTGACGAAAAAACATGTCTAATCAACGCTACAAAACGGGGTCACCCCGTTTCGATATATAGTGGAAAAGGCCCCGTTTCGATATTAAAAAAACAACCTATTATTAAAAAAATAGCTGTAAGAAAACCTAAACAATCCTTTATTGTTACTTGTAATTAAGCAGATATTTTTTACAAACTAAAATGGTGAAAAAAAAATTCGATATATCGAAATGGGGCCTTTTCCACTATATATCGAAACGGGGCCTTCCCACTCACTATATATCGAAACGGGGCCTTCCCACTAGATATCGAAACGGGGTATAGCCCTACAAAACCATTCGATAGCTCATCAAAAATTCTATCAGACGGCGAACAAGTATCGGAATTTTGCGGATAGAATAAAATCAACAAAATTATTTGATCGTTTTAAGTTGTCGAAAACCACACATTAAAACTAAAAAACCCAAATCCTGGAAAGATCCAGATTGATTTAGTTTGCCTCCTTATAAGAAGAATTTTGGTTCCAACAGCAGAACGGATGAAAAAAGGAATTTTTAAAATTTTACCTTTGAATTAGAGGAGCTTTTCCTTCCGCTGTTATAGTCAAAGACCGATGTGAAGTTGAACCTTTAATTAGCCAAAAAGCCACTATAAATCGGCTGCATCCCTGCTATTGAAAACTTAAATATGATGACCTACCTCCAAAAAGTGAATGCCAATGAATACGACCAAATCTAAAATGAAACGACGGTTATTATCGGAACGGGAAGAAAATTCACCGGCCAATTTTTTTTTTATATTAACTTTTATTGTTTTTGCTCACTTGGACCCAAATATTGCAGCAGCGCTGTCCCCAACACCGACACTTATTAGTCCTGCAAAATGCCATTGCCTAATTGTCCACGATGGAGTGGTCCCAATGTTGTGTTGTCTGGCCAAAATTCTGAAGTCCAACAGTACAGGCAGATTAAGTCCAATAAGCAGCAAAATTGGTGTGATGATTTGCTCTGGAGATTCTTGACGACCGTCAATGAAAGATAAAAGCCAATAGTCCAAATAACAAAAGGGTTGAACACGAAGAGAACGGAATAACTTAAAATTGATTTTTGCATTATAGGCAGGTCCGTAACGAGAATTCCCGTTTATTTTCATCGGCGCCAAAAGATATTTTATTGTAGCAATTTTGCAAATGAACCCTAGGGTCGATATGAGTTTTCCCGGAGCAGGATACTTCTTTCCCTGTACATTTCTTTCCTGCCGTTTCTTTCCCATTCCTTTCCCGGCCCACACTCTCACAATCAGATTATAAAAAGGTTATTTATAAAGAAAATAAGGACGGCATCCGTTTTTCGTATACCATGTTTACCGAAAACCCGAAAAAAACTAAATTTATTCGTGAAAACACTCTATTACGCGCAGTACAAATCTGGGTTTTACCGAAATTAAGCAGTCAGTTAACAAAATCATAACCAAACGTGAGCACGTCGTTTCCCCCTCGCGCATTAATGCCGTTTTTTTAAAACCTAACCACCCCCCACCCGCCCCTAATTTTTCTGAAAAGCTTAATCCCCGTTTTTTTTCAAAACTTTAACTTTTTTTTGAAATTTAACTCAAGATTTAGCCTAATTTTTTCATGAAAACGTGTAACCACCAAGTTTTTGGAGAAAGAAATAGAAAATTCTTTGTTTTCAAAAAAAACTAAGGAGTTAAGTTTTTCAGAAAAACTAAGGGGTTTTTAAATTTTTTAAAAAATAATTTTGGAAAAAAATGTCCTGGAAAAGAAACGGCGGAAAAGAAATGTCCTGGGAAAGAAACGGCGGGAAATAAATGTCCTGGGAAAGAAACGGCGGGAAATAAATATCGCGTACCGGAGTATACCATCATCGATGAGGCTTAATTAAAGTATAAAAAGAGCGCAATTATCAGTGAACAAGAGCGAAAGAACGCAAATTTGGCTAATTCATTTTAATATTAGAAGAAAAAAAATCACTTCGAGAATAATAAAGCTTTGAAGCAGTAGATGCACACAAAGCGCCAACAGTGCTGGGTCATAGAAGAGCCCAGTGGCAGTAACAAGTGAGGCAGTCAAATGAAAGAATTTTCTATGAACAGTGTCAACATGGATAGTGGTGGACGAAGAATCGTGATGCCGTTGATTGTGACCAATAATACAAATGAACAAAAGTGACGCCAATGAGCAGAGTAGCCAGAATAACAACAAACAAACCCTTAAAAAGAAAATAAAAAATTAAAAAGAATCTTAAAACCGAAACATAACTAACTCACAATCAGCCTGAAAAAAAATGAAAAAAAATCCCGAATTTTTTTCCAGAAAAATTTCCAAGCCTTTTTTTAAGAAAAATAATAAAAAAATTTCTTTAATTACTAAAAAACAATTTTTACTTTTTAGAAATTTATGAGAATGTAATTATTTTCAACAAAAAAAAAGCTTAGAAATTTTCTGATAAAGAAAATCCAGGGTTTTTTATTTTTTCATCCTGAGTTATGTTTCGGCTGAGTTTTATGCCTCCTTGAATATCAGCAACATTAATTTTCATCACACGCTTATCTAGTTTTTTTTTTGAATGGAAATTGATCAAACGAAAAGACCAAAATCATGAAAAAACCTAAAGTATGTCCCGTCGAAGAAACGCCGATACAGCACTGCGGGCAAAAACCAGGGTGGCACTTGAGTGACGACTGCAAACGCACAAACACAGGCAATCAGCACTGTGAAAAATGTAAAGACCAGGGCTGATTTGCGTCTACTTCTAATGCCATGGGCCACGAGCAATGTGAAGGAAATAGTGACTATCCACGAGATGGCAACTAAAGCTATGTCCTGAATTTTGATCATTTCAATAAAGAAATAAATAAGGAAACAAACTCACTATATTATGGGTGATGATTGTCATTATTGTAGTAGCATTCTCTTTTTCGATTCTTGCAGCTGTTGATCTTAAAGTAATTAATAGTTTAGTTTTTTGAAGAAAAAATGATATTGAAATTGAAATCACACAAGTTTTTTTTAAATTGTTGACGTTAAAACAAAATGCTTTTGAACCAAAATAATACTTTTAATCCCCTAAAAAATTTCCAAATTTACCCCGATTTCAAGCCATTTCAGGTTTATCATTGCACCATAGTATAACAAACAAAGAATGTGGGCTCAAAAAGAGAAACCTTTTATTAAAAAGGATACCCGAAATTCGAGCACTCATAAAAACAGTATCCTCTCCTATTATTATTTTTGGCCTTATGTTATTCGCAAAACAGACTTTTTGTTTTTTATTAAGAAGTGAACTGTTGTGGTTGCTTGGGTTCTTCCCAGCCCTTTCCAAGAGGAAGGGGGTGCACCATATTTGAACAATTTGAAACATCTTTTTAATTCAAAAAAAAATTTTCAGGTTTCGTAATGCATACGACTCAAACTCTACAAAAAATTGCCAAACCTCTTCAGCCCCGAAAAGTACAAAAAAAAAAAAAAAATCACAGTAACATTCCCTTTCAGTATCAATTTCTGGAACGTGTTCCTTTAATGGGCAAAAATCACCTAGTTAATGTCTCAGAGAAAATTCGCGGTTTCTTTTGTAAGATTTTCCCTTTAATTCGAAAAATTTAGGAATCACCCCGTGTGTTGAAGAAAGACATAATTTATTTATCTGTATGAAAAAATGGGACTTTGATGACACAAAATGCACCAAATTCTCCGACGCACTATTCGTATGGTTTTCCAGTATTATAATATTGATGTAAAAGTAAAGTTGGACCTATTTGGATTATAGTACATCTTTTTGCTATAAATTTCAGAATTGCATGGAAATGAATAAGAAAATTATCGAAGATCACAACGAGATGAAAAAGAAGGGAGAGCAGCGTTTGCATGTCGCTGATGAAGTAAGGCAATAAATCATAAAGGAAATTTGGCACTTTATAAAGCGTAATAGTGTGCTTTGTACCCCCCATTTTTCGAAAAAAAATTTTGTTTTAAAAGTTATAAAAACATGTTTTAGGGGGTTTTCGGGATCGCTGATCACGAATATGACATATATTCGGCCAATTCCGAACCCCGGACACGAACTCGAACAAAAAAAATCGAGTTCAAAAAATTTGAATTATACAAAATTCGGGTCCGGGGTCCGGAATTGGCCGAAATATATGTCATATTCGTGATCAGCTATCCCGAAAACCATCTAAACATGTTTTTGTAACTTTTAAAATTTTTTTTTCGAAAAATGGGGGGTACAAAGCACACTATTACGCTTTATAAAGTGGTGGGGGCGGACGCCTTTATAAAAAAAAATTAAGGGCAGCACTGTGAAGACCGAGACGTCCAATATACTTCAAATGGACATTGACCGACTGTTCCGCAAATGGAAACAACCCGACCTTGGCACGGTGATTTTTTAAATTTCATATTCCGTCGGTATTGGGATTATTCCGAGTCGTTCTTACTAACTGTTTCTGTCTTTATATTTACGTGAGCTTTGTTACTACCTTTATCGATGTGATTTTCTCAGTTGATTGAACATTTCCTTTTATAATCCACATTGTATACATAATGTAAAGGGCTAATATATTTGCCAAAATTATTGTGCTTTTTATCCGGTTTATTTAGATACAAACCAAAGTTATGCAGCGCCGAGGGCACATGCCTTATTATGTGGATTATTTCAACCGTAAAAAGAAGAAAGGATGGCGCGCTTGAAAATATAGAAAATTGCACTCTGACAAATAGTTGCTCACCGATTTGTCTTTTCTTTTTTTCATGTTTAAATACAAAAAAAAAAATGAAGGGAAAATAGAAAAGTGAGTCACAGAGATCATTCGTCATCGTGCCATCGTTGTGAAATAGCGATGGGCTAACGCAGCATCTGCAGCAATTCGCTGCTGTGGATTGCAGACCAAGAGGCGCTTAAACCCAATTTTAATACAACGGTTATGTAATGTATTTTTAATATTGAATATAAATATTATGGGTTGAAAATGTCTTTTGATATAATTTCCGCCCATGCCCCTCTTTAATTCACAAAATGCCTTGGGACGGTGTAATAAATGTTAAATTTGATTCAAGAAACCGGAAGTAATTTTGAATTTTATGAAATGAAATGATTGGCAAATTGAACAATTACCGAAGGGACAAACCCTGACTCGTACTGGTCCAACTCGTACGATCCCGACTCGTAGGTTAGCAGTGCTTATACTTATAACACGTCACCCGTACGAGTCGGGGTCGTACCAGTTGGACCAGTACGAGTCGGGTTTTTACCTTACAGAAGGTATCGAAAACAAATAATAAAACCAAAAGTTGTAAATTGCGGAATCTAACTTTCAGTAAATCCATGGCAAATTCATCTGCGTTAGGCATTGCTCGTTCCCAACAATTCGCGGGCCTCTGATAAGGTGGATAGGGCTTGTATTCGGGAAGGTGTGTCATCGAGGGCCACTCGGTCTGACCAAGAAAAAATGGTAAAGTCAAAAGGACATTAAAATTTGTCTGCTGTACTATACTATGTTAAATGCGTTTTCAACCCCCAAAAAAATCGCAAATGTTATTCGGAAATTCTCTAATATTTCCTTGACAATAGAATTATGAAAAATTTTGATAATCAAAAACCAATAATTAATCAAATGGCGCAGACAGAAAGAAAAATCAATTAATTAAAGCTTAAAGGGCTTTTAAGTAGGTTTTTTTTTACCTCTAAAGGAGTACCAAGTAATTTGAAAATCCGCTTTAGCTGATCGTCTACATCAGCGCCAGGGAACAATGGTTTACCGCAGTTTGAAATTTCTGTAAAATATTTTGAAAATTAGTAAATAAATCAATTATGGACAAGAACATAATTGGGGTTTAAATTGCAACACCCGCAAAAATGCAGCCAGCTGACCACATGTCGATGGATGTATTGTACAGCTTGGCCCCAAACAACACGTCCGGAGGTCGATACCTTAAGGTAGTAAAGCAGTGGAGTGTGAACCCATGAATTCGAGGTTAGACTATAAAAAATCCGGGACGGTAGGTCAGTAACCGAGGAGGGGAATTCCCCGCCGCTGCCCGGGATAAAAAATGTTAGTTTTAAAATAGCGCCTAATGACTCAGCCGGACCCAGTTTCCTATAATTTTTCAAATTAAGAGTCGAAAATGTAGTAAGAAAGAACGTTTTCTCTTTTGTATCGAAGTGGGCTGGGGTGCCCCCAGCCGAACTGTCCACGGTTGACTTGTCTTTGAAACTTACCACAATGTAACAACCTCTGCACTATAACATCGGACCTGTGGGGGAAAAAAAAAGTATAAATTCGAAATTAATATCACCGACCGGGATCCCGAATGGTCTCGCCAAGCCAAAGTCAGCTAATTTCAATTGTGGCGCAGTTTTAACAACGTTATTAATCAGCAAATTCTTGAGAGAGAAATAACTTGCATAGACTGAGTTTTAGTATTTTAAGAACACCTGGGGCTTCAAATCTCGGTGAAGTACATTGTGCGCGTGACAATAACATAAACCGGACAATAATTGATGCATCAATGCGCGAACAACCTAAAAAAATAATAAGTTTTTCTTTTTCTTTATTGAAGTTCTTAGTACTTTTTGGTCAATTTGTCCATCCAGAGTGTCGAAAAATTTGCGTAGGTCAAGGTCACTAAATTTTTTGTTTTTTTTTTTGTTATTTAGGAGGAAAAATAAAATTACCAAAATTCGAAAACCAAATTCAATGTTTTATTTGTATGCACGACATCATGCAGTCGCACAACATTTGGATGTCTTAACTCACGCAACAAGCAAATTTCGCGAAGTGCCGAAGAAGGAACACCCTTCAAAATTCAAAAAACGAATATATTCAATGGGGCTAACTAAACAAATAGTTACTTCATCCTCATCATCCAATCGCACTATTTTGAGGGCAACGATTTGCTCGGTATCCTTGTTTCTCGCTTTGAAAACCTAAAAACCTGGGTTTTCCTTTATTTTATGTGCTATTTTTATTTACCGTCCCATATGTGCCTTCGCCAATTTTCCCCAATTTTTCATAACCGTTCATGTCGCTGCTATTACTCATCCTCATGATATCAATATTAAGAGAGCGTATTTTCTTACAATTTTATTCCTTCATGGTGACAAAGACATGGATTATAATTGGAAAATTGCAGACTAAAAATAAAACTTAATTAAGAAAGCAATTAAATTAACCTCATATTTTTCTATGTACCTATGCATCATTTAAAGGTGCATAAGACTTCAAAGTTCATAAGCAAAATTAAAAAAAAATATATTTTAATTAAAATTCTTAAATTTAATTATGGCAGCAAAATCGGGCGTTCTTCTTACATTTTAATGTGTTTTTTCACGATTTTACATAAATTAAGACTTATTTAACTGCGTGCATATTATTGTATTGTCTATTTTTGTATACTGCATAAGTCATACATAAAAAAAATGGTTAGTTTTTGGCTTATGATGTGATCCAATAAAAACTAGAATAGAAAAGGAGTAATGGAGGGAAAGAAATTAGCATCTAAATAAATATAATTTAGTCATTTTTTGGTTTCGGTCAATCAGCAGAGATCACAATACATCTTGACAATGAAGAGCATCAGCGGACCACTAGAATTCGGATGGAGGATGGCACTTATGAAGTAAGCCGGGAAACGTATAAATTTGGTATTCGACAAAATTTGTTTTTCAGAAATATTTCCTCTTTTATGATGGTGAAAATGTTACCGGTGAAATTGGAATCACATTAAAGAAGCAAGGCCAGAAGATGGAGCATCAAGGAATTCGAATCGATCTGATTGGCCAAATTGGTTACAACAATTTGTCCAAATTTTCTTTTGTTTTTTTCCTGTTTAGAGGTATACTACGACAGAGGAAATCAGCACGACTTTTTGTATATGTCTAAAGAATTGGCACGGCCTGGCGAGTTGCTACAAAATTCCAAATTTCCGTTTGAATTCACCAATGTCAGCAAACCTGTGAGTGTTTTGTTTCGTTTTTGCGCTCGTTTTTCACCTTTTCCTCGTCAGTATGAAAGTTACATTGGTTCCAATGTTAAATTGCGCTATTTCCTTCGTGTCACCATTTTTCGACGTCTTACAGACATTGTGCAAGAATTGGAAGTAAAACAAAAGAACAAATGCAAGAGCAATCCAATTATTTATTTATTGAAAACAGTTCGCCGTCCATTCGTTGGCCGTTTATCCGGAAAATGATTGTAACATTAAAATGGAGGTTGGAATTGAGGACTGTTTGCACATCGAATTTGAGTATAACAAATCGAGGTAAGCACAAACATATGCTTTT
Organism: Heterodera filipjevi; assembly: GCA_039877585.1. NCBI lineage: Eukaryota > Metazoa > Nematoda > Chromadorea > Rhabditida > Heteroderidae > Heterodera > Heterodera filipjevi. The sequence continues at coordinate 8,855,942 of JBDPZO010000008.1, forward strand.
AATGTTTCATGGTAGCTAATTAATGAGTAAGGAATTTTGGGAGTCCGAACCCGGATTCGCAAATCTAAAACCTATTTTCTAAAAAGATTTTGCAAAAAAAAAAAAATATTTATAGCTTATAGCCTAGCTGTATGAAAATTATATTCTAAAATACCAATATTTTATCATACATAAACTGAATTAGCACCGAATCTAGCATCCAATCTTTTATTCTCCATTATTTCTTAAAACTATTTCCCTTTTAGGTATCATCTGAAGGACGTAATTGTTGGAAAAATTTATTTTCTTCTAGTGCGCATCAAAATCAAGGTACGACTGGAAACATGTGAGCACTTCGTTTCCCTCCCCCCCCCCTAGATTAGGCTAGTTTTCAAAAAAGTTAGGTTAAGTTTCTAGTAAAAAAAATTAGGTTTAAGGCTTCAGGTTTTCCAGAAAAACTAGTGGGTTCAGTTTTCAAAAAACTATACGGTTGGGTTTTCAAAAAAATTGCATACTTCTCGGGGGGGGGGGGGCGAGCTGCACCTGGAAAAAAAGTTTTTTTTTTTTTTTTTTGTAATTTAATCTAAAGTTTAATTATTTTTTATTTGGGAAATTAAAAAAAAATATTTATAGCTTATAGCCTAGCTGTATGAAAATTATATTCTAAAATACCAATATTTTATCATACATAAACTGAATTAGCACCGAATCTAGCATCCAATCTTTTATTCTCCATTATTTCTTAAAACTATTTCCCTTTTAGGTATCATCTGAAGGACGTAATTGTTGGAAAAATTTATTTTCTTCTAGTGCGCATCAAAATCAAGGTACGACTGGAAACATGTGAGCACTTCGTTTCCCTCCCCCCCCCCTAGATTAGGCTAGTTTTCAAAAAAGTTAGGTTAAGTTTCTAGTAAAAAAAATTAGGTTTAAGGCTTCAGGTTTTCCAGAAAAACTAGTGGGTTCAGTTTTAAAAAAACTATACGGTTGGGTTTTCAAAAAAATTGCATACTTCTCGGGGGGGGGGGGGCGAGCTGCACCTGGAAAAAAAGTTTTTTTTTTTTTTTTTTTTTGTTATTTAGGAGGAAAAATAAAATTACCAAAATTCGAAAACCAAATTCAATGTTTTATTTGTATGCACGACATCATGCAGTCGCACAACATTTGGATGTCTTAACTCACGCAACAAGCAAATTTCGCGAAGTGCCGAAGAAGGAACACCCTTCAAAATTCAAAAAACGAATATATTCAATGGGGCTAACTAAACAAATAGTTACTTCATCCTCATCATCCAATCGCACTATTTTGAGGGCAACGATTTGCTCGGTATCCTTGTTTCTCGCTTTGAAAACCTAAAAACCTGGGTTTTCCTTTATTTTATGTGCTATTTTTATTTACCGTCCCATATGTGCCTTCGCCAATTTTCCCCAATTTTTCATAACCGTTCATGTCGCTGCTATTACTCATCCTCATGATATCAATATTAAGAGAGCGTATTTTCTTACAATTTTATTCCTTCATGGTGACAAAGACATGGATTATAATTGGAAAATTGCAGACTAAAAATAAAACTTAATTAAGAAAGCAATTAAATTAACCTCATATTTTTCTATGTACCTATGCATCATTTAAAGGTGCATAAGACTTCAAAGTTCATAAGCAAAATTAAAAAAAAATATTTATAAGGCATTATACCGCGCACAAGTGAAACGAACCATGAAGTTCGTACCCTAAATGAATTGCACGTCCAGAAGTGCTTCTTTATGGACAACTTTGAGAGGGAAATTGGCCCACCCGGCAGTGACTATTTTCAAGAGCTTTTTTTACGGTGTGCTCAAATGAAATGGCAATTTTTTCATCGCCTCGCCAACTGACTCTGCTCAAAAAATCAAGGATAATTGTTGTGATGGCACCTTTAAAATGGCACCGCGGGGTGTATACCAAGTAAAAGTGAATGAGATATGATATGGATTTGTTTTTAACTAAGGTATATCGCGTTTTCGTTTGTGGCTCATACACACGCCGTTCCACTGGCACTGGCACTGATGCGCGTAAAACCAGTGCAATTTATTCCCATTTCTGGACAAAAATACGTTACGAATTGGATATGCTTCCCGGAAATTTAATGGTTTTTATTTAACTTTTCCATTTGTTTGGTTGATTTAGATACAGCAGGCGAACTTCGACTATGAACCGGCGTCCGTTTTAGCTTTTAGTCGTATGTTTCCTGAAGCCCGCCCAAAATGTGCGTGTTTCATGTAAAACAGGCTCTGAATCGTCGCATCCAAAGAATGGGACAGTGACTTATATAATTCCAAGGAACCCGACAGCGTTGAGTTTCAGCGTATTGTAAGAAAAATTGGAGCCTTCAATTCTGCCCACCAATTACTTCGCCCGATCACTGCAACTCATCCGTCAATCATCGCAGATTCGCCTTTGGAGATAGCGCATCGTGGCGCGTTAGAGGCCCTCCTCGACTATTATGTAAATTAAATTTATAACAAAAACATTTTCTATCAGAATGACCGTGGATTCAAAACCAATGTTGGGCTACAATTTTTTTCCCTTTTTGACGTGGAACAACCGTACCACCACTACGGGAGAATTGGCAGCTTGCTTGGAATCACCCTGTTCAACGAAAATGAACTTGAAAAATCCTTATGGAAGATGAGCGCGAATTTTGCTTGAACAAAGTTTGGACGAAATGGCCTCTTACCGAGTTACCTTTGATGAAGACGAGCTAACGAACTGCATAACTTGGAGACTTTTCATATCAAGAACAAGATGAAACAATATACTTCACTCATATAGACGATGTTGATGTTGTTGATTGATTGAGTTTTTAGCATATGTAACTTTGCATTTCGTACCATTTCATATTCGCTCGATGATAAATTTTATACAACATACTTAATCATCTTTTCGAAAAAATGAAAATCACGAATTTGGTTCGATTCGGTACCAGAATAATCTGGCCTGTTTGAGTGATTTGGATGGATAAAAGCGAATTTACAAAAAGTAAAATTTTCGGCTTTAGGTTCGAATTCACGTCCCGGGTTTTTGAATTCAACAAAATGGGTGCTATTTTTGTGATAAGCGACCCAAAACTCTCCTAAATTCATTTCTTCCCTTTGTTTCCTTCGATCTTTCGTTTTTATACCTAAAAAAACGAATGGGGGTAATAAAAACGAATGGGGGTAATAAAAACGAATGGGGGTAATAAAAACGAATGGGGGTAATAAAAACGAATGGGGGTAATAAAAACGAATAGGGGAAAAACGAAATGGCCTGAAACGAATCGGCGTCGTCCCTTCAAAGTTCATAAACAAAATTAAAAAAAAATGTTTTTTTCTGAGTTTTTCGCGAGAGGAGGGAAAACAGCGAGAGGGGGAAATGAGCTCGCACTTTCATGGCAAACAAGCAGCTCTTCTTCTATGACTTAAGTTAGCTAAAAAAAAGCGGGGGAGATTGAGAATTTATTGTTCAAATATCCGTAGTTTATCTCATTTTTTTAGCACATGGAAATTGCCATTCTGAAACGTGAATCTGTTGGGAATGGACCAAATTTGTTCAATGAAAATGAGACAATTGCTAAATATGATAATGGACGGCGCTCCGGTGAAAGGTGTGGTAGAAATGGTTTAATGATCTATTCAAAATGAAAAGAACTTTACATATGATGCTAAAACATTTAATTCTGACAACATTAAAAGTATATGACCCGAAAATAGTTGTACCTGTGGATTAGCTCCTGTTTTTTGTTTATTGGGAGGAGGATGAATAAAACCAATTATTAAATTTTATTAATGTTCCATTTTATAATCAAAAAGGGGCCAAATTAAGTTGATAGAAATTCCAGTTTATTTGAAGGAGAATCCATCCCCATTCGTTTGTTTTTGGCCGGTTACGATTTGACACCAACAATGCGCGATGTTGGGAAGCGTTTTTTCAGTAAAAGTATGCGATTAAACTACTAAAATTTCGTAATAATAATTATAAAAAATTCCAGTATTTCCTTAACCTTGTGCTTATCGACGAGGAGGAGAGACGTTATTTCAACAACAAGTGATTCAAAAGAAAATGGAATAGAAATACGATTTTTATAAAAAGAATAGGTTTTTAATGACAAAAAGTTCAACTTAATTTCTTTTCTTTTTATCGGTTTCATCCTTTCTAAAGGATTTTTTCAGAATTTCCATGGGGAACGATTTGCTGCTTCGAACATTTCCCCATTGGCTTTCCCTTGCCTTCCATTCAGGAAATAACATTATGGCGACGTCTTGAGAAGCCGTTTCCGCGCTATTCTCAGCATCAGCAGAATCGAAGGCCACTGCTCAGTTGGTTCCCTCAACCGTCGCCACGACAGAATGCGTTACATCGCTAGCCCAAAAGGTGGGGAAAACCCGGAACAATCCGTCATCGTACACCCTTTGAGAAATACAATACACCCTTTGAGAATAAAACAGTCCCGCTCATCCTTTCTATAGATTTTTCAACATTTCTCTGAAAATTGAGGGGTTCCCATTACCTACAATCCCCTTTAATCATAAGACTTAGAACCTTTTGATGGTCAAAATGAGGCACCAACAGGAAATCAGAAGAGGAACCAAGCCCATAAAATAACCGTTCAAATAAAAATGACTCAAAATTTAATTTTTCAATGACCTGTCAATTGTTATCCATATTATTGTCCCAAATTTTACAGTGTGATGATCAATTATACATTTTTTGTTGGTTAAAACTATATTGAACATCACAAAATATCTTTTGATGGGTGCCAGTTTGATGACTGATTTTCCATTATTTATGAAAATAATAAATATATGCTAATTTTCACTCAAACATGATTTATTTTGAAGAACTGCAGATTATTTTGTTCCTTGTTAAGGGTGATCAAAAATACAAAAAAAAAAAAATGTGTAGAAATTTGAATTGCACATTACTAGTATCAAACCAGACCATTTATTTTAAATAAAAAAAAAAAAACAAAAGAACCAAGCTCGACACTAATTATTTTAAATTTTGAACATCCTTATTCCTCGTATAGGAAACCAATTTTAAATTAAAAATAATTAATTCTTCTTACAAAACTTCACGCAATCGTTGTAATTCCTATAAATTACGATTTACAAAAAGAAAATAAAACTTAACTCGAAATTGTTGGCATTTCCAAGTGCGCCATAATAAGTGAATAAAAGGCAATTGTCAATGTCTTTTTTGTAGAAATAACGCTAATTAAAAACATATTAATGTTATCTTAATTCGCCCGATTACTGAAAAAATTTTTGGTTATAAAAACCGTTAAAGCATATTTTTACGGTCGGGGTATTTTTGCCGTGGCCACTTTGGCGTCGTTGGTTATAACTTTTTCAAATGTAAACAAACTAAACAATCTTAGTATCATTCGACAGCTCTTAGTAATCTCTATACAATCTTAGTATCATTCGACAGCTCTTAGTAATCTCTATAAGCCTGCAAAATTTCAAAAGATTTGGTCTACCTAACAAAAGTGGTGTTTGAAAAGTACAAAAATTTGATAAAATTTTCGAGTTTTTATTAGCAGGACCAAGTTTTTTGAAATTTTGCAGGCTTATAGAGTTTACCAAGAGCTATCGATGGTACAAATGATAACCATTAGTTCTTCTGGACAAGTTATAACCAACGACGCCAAAATGGCCCACCCAAAACGCCCACGCCAAAGTGGCCACGCCAAAATGACCCGTTTCGTATTTTCAGAAGATTTCGGGGCGATCCCCCATGCCTAGGTTCGAATAAACGAATGGATTTATATTTATAGTCTTAATTTGCGGAAACCCCATCCACTTTGTATTATGTTAAAGTGATTTTTGATTATTTGACATATCTGGCTTATAAATTAGGAAAAGGTTTTTTTGTTCGAATGGATTTAATTCTTGGAATCGGCGAATAAATTAACAATTATGGAACTATTGTTAATTACCGGTGTATGTGATCCTTGAAAGGCGTATCGACCAGTATCGTATTCATATCGCAAACAATATCTTAATTTCTTTAAATTAGAACTAATTTTTAATTTAAATGATTCAAAAAACATTTTGACACCTTTCGATGCTGGACACAATTGTTGCCGAACATTTGTATCCTTCTGGACATTTTCCAGCAGTACACTCAATCACGCGTGCTTCTGCGTCCACCGCTGCGCGAACACCACCCGAACATTTGGCTGAATGTAAAACAATTTAAAAAGAGTGTGAAAGAGAATTTTATGAATAGTATGATAGTATGAGATTTTAATCAATTTTCGTTGTTTCAAACTTACGGACTGGCAAACCATTGAATGGTGCCCTTCTTCGCCACCTGAGCTGCCTTGTGCCAGCTCAAAATTGGCACATTTTTGTTTGCATTGTGACAATGAATCAAATCGATTGCCATTTCCCACAGCCTGGGAAATGTGGTTCAAAAAACAAATTAAAGCAATTAGAGGCAAATGCCTAAAATTATTTGTTTTTCGCTATTTTATTATTTTAAGAAAATTCCTTAATGAAGTCCAAATAAAAATAGGTAAGAACTTTCGTTAATAGTGTGCTTTGTCCCCCCCCCCCATTTTTCGAAAAAATTATCTTTTTTGTTAGTAATAAAAACATTTTTTTCGAAAAATAGGGGGACAAAGCACACACAATTACCGAACTTTGAAGCTTACTAATATTTGAGAATTTTCTATTTTCAATTACAACTCATATGGTATTTATAAAAGAATTGTTGTTCGTATTTTTACCTTCATATGCGAATGGTTGACACCGTTTTGTGATTGTATCGTAGTAAAAGCGTCGACCGCCTGCGTGCCACAATTGTCATTGCCTCTGTCTCGACCTTTATTTAAAAATATTTATTTTTTATTAAATGATATTTGAAAACGAGTTTTTTTTTATTATTTTTTTTTTACCTTCTCCACACAATTCATCAGTCAATCCCATTGAAAAAATGAATGCACAAACAAAAGAGGCTTATAAAGAACGGAGGAAAAACATTTTCTTGGATAAAAATTAAAATTTAGAAATATAATAATTTGTGCAAACAATTAAATATGCCCCATAATTTTGGTAAACAAAATGCCCGAAGGACCGCAAAACTCTTGCGCACTGTCCCGCACAACAAATTGCAAAATCGAGTGTTTGATCATTTCTATTCTTCCATCCCATCTTTCCACTTTCTTTCCCCTCATGTTACTGTCTGCTGATCGCTCTCCATTCCCTTTCTCGCCGCGCGAAAATGAATAACTCTCGATTCACATCATCACATTTTAATTTGTTGGCATTTCTCGTCGTCCTCCCTCTCCCCCCCCCCAACAAATGAGCATCATCAAAAAACAATTTATATTTTTGCCTCCCCCCCCCCTCCCATCGCTTTGTGTTACTGCCAAACTCGTTTTCAACATATGATGCTTTTTGTAGCTGCCCCCACAATGCAATAAATATATTTATTCTCATTGTTTATAAAAAAAATTGATCAGCTGTTGCTGTTGGTGAGAAAACACATAAATCTGTTGGGGAATTTTTGTCAAAATATTCTTAGTATTTGCTTGAATTTTTGGGTGCTAAACTTGAGGCGATCAATTCAATTTAGCAATGAGAACGAAAAATGAATGTACAACATAAACAAAAACATTTGTGAAGAAAGATTACAGTAATACAGTGAAGAACAACTGACAAATGAGCAATAAAAAATGATTGTTCTAAAATTTCGAGATTTCAATAGAGAAATGGATTTAAAGAAGAATATACAATTGAAGAACAAAATAAATGAAATATTTACATTATTTTGTGATTGTATTAAGTAATTATGGTCGACCTCCAAGGTAAAGTAAGTTTTGTCATCACCCACTTATAAACATTGATTTCGATGGTCATCCCTATTTTTGATGACTGCTCTTCTCAATGTTTGTTTGACATAAGCAAATTCTTTAGTTCATCGTCCACCAAGTTCAATATGCAATTCAGCTGTTGTTGAAGCTGCTTTCGTTGCCTGTCCACGACAGATAATTTCTTCAAATAAAATTTTATTAAAATTAATATTTTTTAAGATTCTCTTTCTCGTCACTTTCATTGGTGATAAGGAGAAAATTCTTCGTTGTTTTTTATGCTGATCAAGCTGTTCTTCTTTGCTGTAATTCAGTTCTAATTCGGCCAAACGATCGCGAAATTTTAATACCAGTCTACAATTTCAACCTAAGATTTTATGGTTTATTATTATACGGAGAAGATAAAAAAATAGAGAATAAGAATTTTGCGCAGAGGGGAAGCAGTCGCGTTTTTCCCAAAATAGTTTTAATACGAAATTAATGGAATTATAAGCTAATGCCTTCCAGAAATGATAAATGAAATTCTCCCAAAACCCAAAACGAATCAAATAATTCCGCGGTTGAGGATCAAGCAAAAAAAAAAACCGAAGTCGTGAAACAGTTATCTATTGAAATAACCCAATCCATCCCCACCCTTCCCTGGCTAGTGTGAGTTAAATTCCTTTCTCTGACCTGGCTCCTTTGACGCAAAACACCGGAGGATAAATTTGCAGTGCATAATAATTCCAAATATTCCTCGTTCAGCTGCCTTTCAATGTGTTTTCGTCGTCGTTGTTGCAACCAACCGATAAAGTTTGGTGACCGAGTCACAAATTGTCGGTAAAGACCTTCAAAAGATATTAAGAATTTTGTTGTTCCATTGATAGGAAGAAAACAACGCAGTACCCTGCCAATCGCCCCTGACACCGATGCCCAAATGTTGCAATGTGGACAAAAAATGATCCAATGAAAATGAGCGCATTGATGGCACCGGTTGAAAGGGGCACAGATGACTTCGGAGAGGCAACAATGAAGCAATGAATCTAAAGAATTAAAAAATATTGTCAAAGAGTATAAACAAATGCTTCATCATTTATTTTTTTATTTTTCACACCGTTCCAATGGGCTGATAAAGCTTTGCGTGAGTTCGGCAAAGTGACGTTTCATTAGTGGCATTGAGAAGCAAAATCATTGGACTATAAATAAACAAATCCAGTTTTTGTGGGTAAATTTTTCTTAGCACCATTTTATGCAAATTTCGAGTCAACAATTTGTCCATAGCGAGGAATTGACGATGTGTGGACAGTAAGCCACCCATATTTTGACGATCAAAATGTGCATGATTGGAGAGACGTCTATAAGAAGCATTGGGTATTAATTGTTCAAACATTTAATTCTAAAGAATCTTGTCCCAAGATTTTTTTTTACGGCTTTTGTAAATTGTAAAGAGGGCAAACATCAAATAGTTGTTGTTCATTAGGTGCTTTCCTGTTCTGAGGCCACACTTTAACATATTACAAAATCAACAAAGGCCGCGCAATAAAAACTATTTTGTTGGGATAAATGCAAATTATTTTTTTTTAACGTGGCCTTGTGTGGACCTTTTTTTAATTTTAAAGTGTGGCCCAAAAACAGGAATTGTCCCACACCACTTGATTGTTTTTTGTGTCCTAACAATGAAAACACGCTCAATTTCACGGCGTTCATTCTGCAATCCCTCTCCTCCATTGTCATTTTCATTCTCTGTTTGCCATTCGGAGTCGCCGCTGTTACGTTGGGAGAGCGCAGCAAGACTGTTGGCGGAAAAATGTTATCAAATTAATTAAATTAATAAAAAACATTTGTCGTAAATAAGGCCCAATTCTAAAATGTGGGCCAATGCGCAAAGCCTTCAGAAAAAAGGTTGGTGACACCAGCACAAAACTGTTGACGCAGCTTAATGAAAAAAAATTATATTATTTTATAAGTCAAGGGAAAAACATAAGGAAAAAATGGCTTTTTTTCAAATTCTTACATGCATTCTTTCAAAACTTCAATTTATCATAAAATCCAATTCTGTCGACACTCGTTCCAAAACGGAGTCATGAATGGTGAAGAAGGGCCGTACACCGCATAACGACGTTTGATCAGATGTCAGCACTTGACATAATGACATTGGTGCAGAACATTAGCAAAGGGTTATACAAAGAGAGCAATATATATATGATTTTGTCGGGCTCTTAAAAACGAGCAGTTTGCTCCCTAAGGAATGGATTTTGAGCAATAGCAACCGATCGCTTGATACTGTTTTAAGTTGAGCTCATTAAAAAAACCAAAATACCAAAACCGGGTTACATAACCAACATTTGTTTGATATGAAAAATATATATACAGCCTAAAAAGCAGATGAAAAGAACCCAATGTTGAACTTGTTTAATTCATATAATGTTTTTTCTTGGTGCGATAGATTGAAAAACAATCGACAATAATTTACTCGTAAACAAATATAATTTTTTTTTATGCATCACAAAAAATGTTCTTTCATCCTACTGAACTCTAAAACTTGCATAAAACTAAAAAAATCAACTTTTCTACAAGGTTTTTTTTTGAAAATTTGACGCGTGAGTATACGTTCCCGTAAGGCGAGTCCCAGTGGCAGGCGTCCTTTTTGTTCCGACAATAGATCCCCCTTCTTTTACGGGACTCTAAATATGCGTACTTCACCAAGCAGTACCAACTCCCAATGAGTTGAAGGTGAGGTTGTAACAATCTTATAACTCTTAAAAAAGTAAAAACAGAATTAAAAAATCTGTTGAAGTCTGACTCGTAAAATTGTGCTCCGCCGCTTCAATACATTTTGTTATTGTTGTCATCGGAAAGATCGACAAACGTAAATAGCATTTCATTATTGGCGTTTTTTAAAGTTGTGAAGCACTCACTTCGTCAGCTGAACTCCCAGAAATTTCACGATAATCGTCGAACAACAAAAGTTTTTCACATTTTGGTGTCATGTTGGAGCCCAACTTAAACTGTCGTATCTAGTTTTTTAGTGTTAAAAAGTCCCGTTGTATAGCTTCGGAATTTCTCACTTCTGCTGGAATGATGTATTGGAAATTGTGACCAAATAAGGCAATGAAAGTGCACATCCAACGCTTGTTGGCGGAGGCCAATGTCGGTCAATTTGAAAACAAACTGGCGAAAACATAACATGTATTAATGAAAAAACTAATAATTTTGAATAGAATGGTGATAGTAGAAACGAGTGTTGTTATGGATCGAATTTTTTCTATAAAAAAACTTTTTTTTTTTTTTGCATTAATTATAAAGCGAGTCACCAGTTTCAATTGCAGTTTCGCCATTTGCAAAAAAACGAATGCCACTTCGGAGAGAATACGTTGAAAAAATGGCACAAACGGAAGAATGCTGACGAGAACAATGCTCTGGGAGCAAAAGAGCTGCTAGTTTCAATATTAAAATAAAAAGACTTTTTGAAAATAGCCCCTTGGCAAAAAGGTGTCTCGTTGGCGACGAAAAAAAGGAAACGCAGATGAAAAAATCTCATGTCAGGCCATAGTGAGGCAGGAACAAACTCCTCCAAGTTAGAAGGGCTAGAAAAACTTTTTGGAAATGAAATTTTTTTTTGTTTAATTATATAACTTGTTTTGTTCATTAAAGGAAGTTCGACGAATACGAAAATGGTGCATGGAATCAGAGGGCTAAAATTTATATGAAACATATTAGTTACTTCAAAACTAATCCTATTTGTAATCGAGGACATTTAATGACGGGTGGGGGAAGAAGGTTGTTTCCCCATTTTCTTAAAATTTCCTTCAATTTTTCTTGAGAATTTTAAGACAATTGGGATGGACAATGCGGGGAGAAATTGGGTGAATTCAATTGGAGCCATTATTCTACCCTTGTTCAGAACTCAGATGGCCCTTCTTCAGGATCGGACTGTGGCCGTGTGAAGGTGACGCAGTTGAGTTGGAGTCCGGAAAGGACGCATAGCAAAGGTCCGAGCGCTCTTGTGCGGATAAAGGCGCGTCGCCGGGATAAACGACCTTTTGGGAAACGAAAAGATATCCTTGGATAACAAATTAGAAACACCAGAAAATGAATGAAATAGATAGATACCTCTATTGTTTGGCCCAATTCCAGATCAAACGTAACCACACACAAAAACAATGAAACCTTAATTAACAAAAATACTGATCAATACTCCAAGTCCCATTTAGAAACAGACTTTATCTGTCCAATGGAAGACTAAGGGTCTCAAGGACAAAAAAGAAGTTGAAAAACGGTTAGAATTTTTTTTTAACTGGTTGTCTTCCACCATCTCATTATCTCGAGAAAAAATTCCATGGTCATGGATGTATTTGCCTAGGACGCCGCAAATGCTGTATCAGGTCTTTGAGTAGGTTGCTCTGGCAATATTTCACAAATTCCCGATCCAGTACTTCTCTACTCTCAACGCACACACTGATGAAAGCGACTCCAACAATCAACTGATGTTGTTATCGCTTGTCCTGGTTCAATTTCTTCTTCTGCTGCCCCTTCATCAAGTCGTTCACCCTGTTTATGACAAATGGTGAGGATAATTTTGTGAGAATCGCTGCCGAATTAGCTTCCATCTTCTTTCTCTCTTGTTAGTTGGCTAATTTACTATTTTTTTACAAACTTATTAAAACACAATTCAGCCATATAAGGAAGGAATGCTGTTGAATGTAAAACATTAATTGAGAACAATATTTCAGGAACTATAAAAAATAGAGCAAAATACTGTTTACTAATCAAAGCATGACAAAAACACACAGATTTATGAATTTTTTACCATCAATTTGACTCATTATAGTGAAGAAACGGGTTGGAATAAAGAAATGCACCTCCACAAAAACGGGTTTTAAATAACACGCATAGAAACGCCGGTAATTGGATCAAATCAGCACAGGCCATTAAGTAAAGTGAAGTGGCAATGGCTTGTTTAAAGAAATCAAATGAAAGAAATCTCCAGTTGCTATGTCTTCAATGATCAACGTTTCCAATGTGTCGGTGGTATGCTGTTGTCTTTCACCATGTCAGCCTTAATCAGATCGCGGTAAGCGACCACTTTGTTTTCAGTCGATCCTCGTTCAATTCTTGTGGGCTTAGCGTGTAATCGGTGAGTCCTTTTTACTGTCCGTAATACACCACCAATGCTCTGCTGATGCTGAAACTGACGAGCCAACCTTTCCAGCGTTACAACAGGGAGTCCTTAAGTGCTGTTTATGAAAAATTTCACTAACAGAGATGGAAATAATAAAAGAGGAGCAACAGCTCCTTTCCCCCCTTGCAACATTTCACTTATCCCGAATCAGTTCTCTCAACCCTACTCCCCCCGCCGCACTCCTGCATCAACCCAGTCTGGCAAAGGGAAACAATCGATGGGGGAGGAGATTGGGCGAGGCAGTGCACTCCAAAAGTCGTTTACGACCTAAACTTTGCCAGCATAAATGTCGCCGGAAAAAAAGCCAGAAATATTGAGTTCCAAATATTGCAGAAGATTTTAAAAAACAAGGAACAAATCAAAAACTTTCCAAGGTGCTGAAATTAGCTTCGGTGTCGATTATTTGTCCCTTCAGAGGGGGGGGGGGGGAATAACAACTGGAAGACCCCTAATAGAAAACGAGGTTGCCTAAAGCCTAAAACAAGTGTTTTAGACTTTCGCTGACCCACCGTTTTTTCTCATTTTTAGTCAAAGGTCGCACAAACATTCTTTGTCCACATCATCACAGTGTTTCTTTTGATCTGCTTTTGTTACTGCTTTGTGTAGATGATGGTGCTGTATCAGTTTCTTGGTCCCCAGCACAAAAAGGACAACACTTGAAAGAAAATATTGTTGAGAAAATGCATTTTCTTTGGAAATTGTTTTATCGCTCGCTGTTGTCATCGTACCCTTACTTTGCAAAGCTTTAATCGGTTTGATACTGACACCCACCTTCGGCGTTTTGAATGAACACGCGTGCGCATCAGAAGAGCCGGCAAAGTACCAATAAAGCCGATGGAAACGATCTCGACCAAGTGGTTCCACACGACGTCTGTTGCTGATTTTAAGGATCTAAAATAGTTTTCATTTTAAAAATGCAATTCGCGCTTTTTGGTAACTAAAGCTTTATTTGTTCAACTTTTTTAGGGTTTTACCGAAGGCTGACCAAAGAATTTAAATCTTTATTTATTTTTGTAAATGAAAAATTCCATTGTTTTAAAGTTAGTCTACTGGCTACATTCATGACTATTGCTGAATAAGATTGACAAAATTTACCTTGCATTGTCTTTTTACATAATTTAACTCCCGTTCATTTAATTCGGTTCTGATTTTCAATGTGTTTGCTCGTTTTAAATTGGCATCGTGTTCGCCGCTCTGTTTGCGAGTCACCGTGGACAAATCAGCACCCTGTTTTTCATTATATCGATCGATTTCCTTTTCTAACACATCGAGTTGAACACTTTGTTCGGAGAGCTAGAAAATTCTTACTATGTGGTGAAGAGCAAAAAGTCAAAAAGTAAGAATTTGGTTCCCCACCCCCCCCCCAAAAAATCTTTCAGACTACGAGCTATGATTGCATGTGTGGCGCGCGAGAAGGAAGGGTGTGCGATGTTAATTTTTTTGAAGGAATACACAAAAAAAAAAAAAAATTACTCGGCGCTATTTAAGGGTTTCTTTCCTATCGCTGTCAATTTTACGCCTCCCTATATCTCACACTTAAACCCAACTTTGCAGTTTCTAAATTTTTACAGTCTGTCCAAGTTCCGCCCTGTGTTGTTGTGCTTTGTGCAGTTGACCCATACATTGGTTCTTTATATAAGCGCTGAATATGTCCCGATTGTATTTTGTCCATAAATGTTCCAAAATGCTAAGTTGGGCGTGAACACTAAGCTGGTAGAAATAGCATTTATTGACATCATCAAGTTCGGTCCAAACACTGGAAGCTGTAAAATGTAAAGGAATAGGAGAGAAGAAGATTTCCAACAAAAACGCTAATTTAATAATGGGTGGGGGGGGAGGGAAAGGGCGGTCAGTGGGCTAGGGGGGGGGGGGCAGGGTCAGTATTTCAGGGGGCAGGGTGGTCAGTATTCAAAACAACAAATCCAAATAAAAACAAAAAACATTATACCACAGAACATTCAATATAAAAAAGTTTTTGGATATTTTTAGAAATGTAGTTGGAAGCAGGAAAAAGGGAATGATATGCTTCGATTTCAAAAACCTGAAATTTTTTGACTTTTACTTACTCCCAAATCTTATAACCTTGCTATTTTCTGTTGCAGTTAGCTTCTCTTGTTTGCCCTCTCCATCTTTATCTACCCGGGCGTGATTGAGCAGTTTCTTGACCACCACCAACTGATTTGGCTTTTCTGCCACGATTGGCGTCACAATTTTTTTGATAGAACGAGAGCGCAACGAGTGGACTAACACTTGGTTGAGCTCATTAGAAGGCGGTGCCAACTGATGAAAGAAAATTAAAAATATTTATAATATATATTTGTCATGTCATCTTCAGTACTTCCGATTTGTATAAGTCGGTTAAAAAGTTGGTCAACAAACGAAGCACAGTCTGAGCACAAGAATCCGTTAAGCCATTGGCCATCGAAGTGAGCAGCTTTTCTAAAAAAAATTTTTTTTAATCAATTTTTTTTAAATAAATATTTCGCACCGGCATTTATATTGCCTTCATTGTTGTTGCAACTCAAAAAAGATCGATGGGAATGAATGAATTGTGTCAATGCCAATGCTAGAATGTGGTTTAATAACAAATATATTAATTAATATCTTGATAAATCTATTTCTAGAATAAATGTTAAATAATTTCTCATTTCCTCTCCTCTTAAAAACCTTGTCCAAAATGATGGGCCAAATGTGAATGATCCATGAGAACCGGTCGTAGCTCAATAAATTTTGTTCGTTGTTCTTGCTCCATTACAGGTTTGGGCATATTTTTTTTTGTCATTGTGCCGAAGAACCGGTTGATTGTCTAAGAAAATGCGGTAATATACATACTTACCAAACCTTTTTAATCCTTTACAACATAATTTAAACAAAGAGACGGGATTAACTAATTTTATACCAAATTCTCAGAAACCTGCTGCTTTAGTTTGGGCGTTTTGCTTTTGTCCGCCAACTCCATTGGTTTGCTGTTTTCGTCCGGACTGCTCGTTCGGATTGGTCCTGCCATGCGTGACTTTGCCCGCTGCTCGCGGTCGCGCTGAAGACGACGACATTCAGAGCTTAAATTTTCTCTTCCATTATTTGGAAATCAAGGATTATAACAAAAAAAAAAAAAATATCTATTACCTATTTCGAATCTCGTCTGCTACCGTCGGCCAAATTAATTTTATTTTTCCCATAAGCCTGTAAATTTAAAATTAGAGATCGGAGCGGAATGAGCTCGCGCGCGATGTTGCGGGATCTCAGTAAGCAATCCTGCATTTCGTGGCAGGTGATTCCGACAGTGAGTGATTTCGACAAAGTGATTTCGACAGTGATTGGATTCGACAGTGAGTGACTTCGACAGTAAACTATTTCTCTTTTTTTCACTGTCTGCGCGTTTTCGACAGTGGGTGAATTCGACAATGATTGATTTCGACAGTACCAATAAAATAGTGAATTCGACAATGATTGATTTCGACAGTACCAATTAATTTAAAAAAAAGAACAGAGAAAACGAGAATAAATATTTTTAGTTAAGTTTAAACTCAGAAATGAAGATGATGAGAGCACGCTCAGTGACCATATTTCGTCTTCTTGGACCATTTTTCTAATAAAAGGACGGAGACGTTGCGTTCCTTTTAAGTGAGTGTTCCAATAGAAATTCAACAAAGGAGGAAAAATGGCGCTTGAGCCGAAAAAAGGGATAAATAAATGGCCGATCAAAAAAAGAAAATTAATTCGGAGAAAATTCTATGAAAAAGTCATTTACCGTATTTCCTAAAATAGAACCCCCGGGGGTTCTATTGTCCAACCCCCCTCAAAAGGGGGGTTATATTTTAGGGGGGGGGGGGGTTCTAAATTAGGGGGGGGGTGGCTCTATTGTTCAATACCCCTCAAAAGGGGGGTTATAATTGTAAGAAACAGAACGCTTAGATAATCCGATCCGCGCATTTTCCCCCATCACTTTTATCCTTTCTTCTTCATCCTTTTCCCCGTGGCTTTTTCTCATTCATTCAGTCGGGCAGTCGTTAGTAGAGCTAATCAATCGGAGCCACTCGGAAGGAGAGCAAGCAGAGCCCAGTTATATATTCACTTATTCTATTTCATGGCCAATAAACATTATACATACTCCCTCTTGGTATTCCTTCCACACGTACTCAATTAGGCCTAAGGGATTCCGACTTTGGGGAGGCCAATTCCCAGGGCCCGGGTTTCGGCTTCTCATCTCATTCCCCCGAATCGGTATTTCCCAATTCGTCCCTCGTCGTCACTCGTCATCTTCTGGGCTGGACATTGGCACCTTCACTGGTAGCACCGGATGGTTGCTGGCACGCCGCTGGCAGTCCATCCGCCAGAGGACGGAGGGAACGATGCGTATGTGGAGAACAAGCAGTGGAATGAGGCGCGCCGCTCCTTCTGAAGATTTGTCAATGATCGATCCCAAAATTAATGGCCAGAAAAATTTGAATGATTTAATTTGAAAGAAAAGCTCAATTCGTTAAAGGCCTAAGTTTAATTTTGATGTATATTTGAAAGTTATGAGCCAAAATGATACAAAAATTTCAGGAAAAGGAAATAAATTTAATTTGAGGCACATGTTCAATCGCATAAGTCGCGCAGCCCTTATATATATATATTTTTTTTATTTGTTGGTTCGAATTAGCATAATGTACGAACCTTGCCCGATGATTTTAATATTTAATTTAAAAACAAAAATCACGGGAATTTCACTTTATTTGCCGTTCGCACCGAAAGTGCATTACAATTGCTCAGAGCGAACGCTAATCACTCACAGTTAATCTGTGTGAATGCTCTCGGAGATTCCTTTCATTGCTCGGGCCGATTATTATTTAATGAAGGCAAAGAGCAATAATCAGTTATTTTATTTGTGGTCAAGGCAATTTTATTTTTCCCGAGGCTCAATTTATTTTATTAGCTCATATGAAGTCAATTTTATTCGAAGTTTAGCAAAAAGCAACCAAAAGCTCATTGATTCCTCTCCTGCCTCGCCTTCGACTATCAAACAACGTGCTTCAAATTCATTGGCTTTTGGGCCTTTTGTCAAGTTATGGAAGAGGATTTAAATATTTCGGTTATAGATAAAAATTTTTGGGCTGGTAAAAATTCTGTCAGAGTCCCTGACATGGAAAAGGCACAAACCGAATTAGGACGGTTTGAAGATGCTGTAAATCGTTCTTTACGAGTCATTAATTGCCGTGCTTGCTCCAACACGAAGGCATTGAACACCATAGCCACTCAAGTCAACGAAAATTTGGCCATTCTGCAGGCACAGTTGAATTCCCTAAATGTTCGGAATAACATAAGAAGAGAGTCAAGCGACTTTTCGACCCCTAGAGAGGATGCTACTAGGACGACTACTTACAAACAAACCGAAGCCAATTCGAGTGAGTCGGATGAAGATGACAAAGTGGACATTGAAGCAGTAAGCACACTGACTGGTGTCATTGGTCAATTGGAAGTATTTGGGGATGAATCGGTCATCGCGTTCGACCAATGGTCGGAAAGATTTAATGATTATGTCGGGGCCATGGGTCGAAATTGGGCTGATGATGAAAAAGTCGCCCGTCTCAAAATGTCATTGGTTGGAACGCCGCGTCAACTGTTCAAACAACTGAGTCCAGCCGAACCGCAAAGTTGGACACCGCCATTATTGCTCTCCGACGCAAAATGGACTCCCCTCAGAGGCGAAAATTGACGAAAAGGACTTTGACTCAATGCAAGCAACGGGAGGGCGAAACCATTTCTGAGTTCATCAAGCGCCTTACTCCATTTGTTGAAATAGTGAATTCCTCTTTAAGTGATGTTCAGAGGAAAGAGAAAATTTGTGAGGAATTTTTGGATCGAGTTAGGCCCGATATTGGTTTTTTGATACGTTTGGTCGGCTTAAATTCGGCAAAGGATTTGGACCGAGTTAAGGCCCAAGCCGAGGAGCTTGAGGCGTTGATGGCGGCCGAAAAAGGGTCAATTTCGGATACCTTACGTAGTACGGTCATGGCATTAAACGACCAAAGGCAGGGGTCGCACCGTCAAGCGAGTGACCATTCCCCTCCACCCCGTCAGTCCGGGTTCTCTGGAGCAAATTCAACACCACTATGTCCTCAGCGGCCTTATAGAAGATTCTCAAGGGGAAATTTCCGTGGGAGAAACCGGAATAGGGGCCAAAGTTCCAATAATTGGTCTAACGATCAGCAGATGCAAAGTCAAAGGCGATGGAACAATCGCCCGATATGTCATTTTTGTGGTCGAATTGGCCACATTGCAACCTTTTGCAGGAATCGACAGGAGCGAATGGTTAACAATGAGGACGGATATAACCGAAATTACAGGGATGACAGGCACAGAAGCGGTGGACGCCGAGCAAGGAATTCATCGAATGAACGCAATCTTGGCAATGTCACGGTCGTTGACTCCGATGCGCTTGTCCGAGCTATTGCTAATCTAAGCGTCCAAGAATCAAGGCCCTCGGGCAGCGCTGTCACGAATGAAAGAGCAGGAACTCTTAAGACAATATCCTTGGTTGAAAGCCCCATGGTAGAGGAAGAGCTAGTAATGGAGTCAAATTCTGTGTGTGACAGTGACAGTGAAAGACTCATTCCGTCAACTTCGAACTGGGAAGGGATAGCGCCCAGTATTTCAAAAGTTCCAAAACATATGATGGCCTTAGGTACTCTTAGATCCTTATCCGTAGTTGAGCGCCCCGTGATAGAGGAGTTAAGGAGTGAGTCGATTTCCGTGGGTGATGCGGACATTGAAAGAGATACTACGCTAATTTCCAACTGGATAGGAATGGTGACCAGAATTACGAAATTTTCAAAATACGTGATGGTCTTAACAATCTTGCTGACCATGGTTATGCCATGTTTGGGTGAAGTGAATTCGGAGTTTCCGAAAAGACCAATGATGTGTCAGACTCAGTTAGTGGGTCATTTATGGGCCCTTCCTTCTTTCCCACCGTGCCCAGTGCACAATTTTGATAATGCTAAAACCCCGGTCCGACGATCGAAATTGGTTTTGTATAAACCGAATGCATTTCAATATGTTTTGGATGTGTGGGCTTGTAGGAAAGTTAAGAAAAATGCTCAAAAGTTCACGACACTCAGCTCAGTACCTGTGCTTGATAAGCTAGACCCGGACCATCTAGAGGTAAGTACTGACCAATGCAGCCGGATGATTTACCAAAAAAGGTGTGAATTTGGTTATTTAGTACAAGAGGGGGAAATTTTTCAGACTGTCAATAAAATTGACTTAACTCCAAGACTTTGGTTTTTCGGTTCGTTTGGTTGGTCCAAAGTAAGTAGTGAAAACTGCTATTTGTTTCGTACCAAAATCGGTGTCAGATTTGGGAGTGACCGAATTGAGAGCACCTTGGGTAATACTGATCACTGCCTATTTAATCACGGATTGTGTCAGTTGGACGATCGAACACTTATTTTGTGGAATCCCAAAACACCCAAGAATTGTGAGTATCTTAGGTTACAGACCTATGAGGGTTTAATGATGGATAGGAGTTGGGTTGCCAATTCAGATCCACTCCTTTTGACCTTTGACGTGGAGGCAAAAAGTGTGTTATCGTGTGGTAAAAATTTAACCCTTACCCGGCAGGGGTATGCGGTTGAACATTTCAGAGCACCGACGCGCAAAAGGCGTGCTGTGGAGAACTTAGTCGCAGGATCCCAACTCCAATCGGAATTGTCTTATTTAGGTTTTAAGGTCACCCAATCGATGCGTTTTTCGTTTGGCCATATTATGAGGAGTCTTTGTGATCATATAGGCGAAATTAAAAGGTGGGTAATTTCAGCATCCATTTCTGACCCTTCCTCATTAGCTCGGGTCTTGTTTAATTCATCTCTTCTTCATGCGAAAAGTGTCGGACCTGGTGTTATTAAAGTCTGGCCCTGTGTTGAAGTTAGTCGGAAGGATTTTGAATTTTTGCCCTTAGGGGAAAGCAGTCAAGTTATAAATGAGTGTTTTGCTCATTTGCCAATCAAATTTGTTGATGGAAGAGTTGAACATCTTGCATTTTTGGATGTGCGTACCTTGGAGATTAAGGCGCATTCTGAAAAGAGACCATGTTCTGAGTATCGTTTTCAGATTGTGAGGTTGGGAAATGAATTTGTTGAGGTAGATCAAATAACAGCGTTGTCCAAACCAGTTAAGATTGGCCGAATCGAAGCCATTGATTCTGAAAGTTTTTCTGCCCCAGTGATATCTTTCCATTCGTTTCACCATTTATTTTTAAATAATATATCTGATTTCTATAATAACTTTCTTGTTTCCGATCTTTTAAAATTCAGCGAAATCTCATATAAGATTCATAGCAAAGATGGAGAAATTCGAACAATGCCATCCGAGCAATGGAATTCCATAAAAGATGAGATAGTAAAGCACGTCATTGGGGATTGGACTCCCATTTGGAGGGGAGTCATCACGTTTTTAGTTGCGGTTCTGGTCATGGAATTAATGATCAGAATATATTTCATGTTTAAAAGGGAGTATAGTATGGGAAGGCTAGTGAACCATATCAGGAAGTCGAAGCAGGAATCTGAGCATGTACAAATGCCTGGAATCGAATACACGCCGATTAAGAGATTACCCTTGCGGAGAACCGGAAGTGTACCATGTTCTTGTACAGTCTGTGCGCTGAGAACAAACAATTCAGCGATTGTGCTGCCAAGATAAATTCGCTGCCAATTAATTGCTTGGCTGACACCGGTGCTTCAGTGACGATCGCCCCAAAGAGCTTGGCCTTGCGACTAAAAGGTGACATTACTCAAACAAGTATGCATGCGGTAAGTGCTTCAGGCCATATAATCCATTTTCGAGAAAAAATGACTGCCGAATTAGACTTGGCAGGATTTAAGACGCCAGTTATTATTTATTTAGTAAATGATTCAGAGTTTCATATGTCAAACGAGTACGTATTGCTTGTTGGCTGTGATAGATTCCGGAAATTGCCAAAAATTTCCTTTGATTTCCCCAATAATCAGTTTTTTGTTGGAGAAAAATGGGTTTACATGGGAGCAAATCGAGGGTTGGCGGAAGGTTTAAGAGTTGCGGCAATTCAAAATTGCACCATCTCACCGAATACGCAACAGATAACTGAAGGAAAGATTGAATCCTTCTTACCAATAAAGCGAAATTTATTAATAGAAAAACCAGATAAAAATGTCTAGGTACGTAATATTGGTCTTATCTCTTCGGTAAGCTCACCCTTAGGGGAAACAGTCAAGTTGGCATTGGTGAATCCCACCAATGAACCCGTTTTCTTTGCCAAAGGTATGCATTTGGCATTTGCTAATGAATTAGAAGAAGGAAATGACGGTATACTGAGTGAAGCGCCCGATTGATGCGCAAATTTTCTCATTACAAACCAAGAAAATTGAAGTTGACCCAACTTATAAAATTAATTTCTCAAATTCTGATGCTAAAGGTAGAGACTTAGAAACGCTCAAAAAGTTGGTAGAAGAGTTCTCTGAAATTTTCAGTAAAAGCCAATATGACTTAGGTTCGTTTACTGGAGGGGAACATCATATTGTGACTACCACGGAAAACCCTATTTCATCTCCGCCAAGAAGAATTCCATATAAGTATAATGATGAACTTAAAAAACACATAACAAAGCTGTTAGCAGCTGGCGCGTCATGATTGAGTCGGAGACACCTTGGGTTACACCATTTGTCGTAGTACAAAAGAAAGACGGTGGAATTCGACCATGTTTGGATTTTAGGAAACTAAATGATATTACTGTACCTGACAGATATCCCCTTCCTCGGCTTGATGCCATAATGGAAAAAGTAGGCAATTGCAGTTATTATTCGTCATTAGACTTATCAAGTGGTTATCTGCAGATTAAGCTGTCGTCAAACGTTTCTTGGGAAAAGCGGGATTTTATCGTAGGCATATCCGAAATTTTTCGACCACAGCTGAACCATTATTAAGCCTTTCGAGGCAATCTGTCAAGCTTGAATGGAAGGAAGAACAACAGAACTCTTTTGAAATGCTTAAAGAGATGATTTCTAATTCGCCTAATTTATTGGTGGTGTATTGATGCAGAACCATGGTGAGATTGGAACCTTTTCTGCCATTTCTTATTGTAGTCGCACATTGTCTGCTTCAGCGGTAGGGGAGGTTTCATTGCCGCGCTTTCATTGCCGCGGTTTCATTGCCGCGGTTTCATTGCCAGCGGTTTCTTGACAGCGTTTTCATTGCCGGCGGTTTCATTGCCAGCATTTCAGTACTATAGCCTGTTTCAAAATTAAACGTAAAACTTTTTTGGCATTTCACCTACTTCCCAATGGACAAATCGAGCTGAAATTTACCACCCATCCTTTTAATATTAAGAAGAACATAATACATCAGAAAGTGTAGAAAAACTGTTATGAACCGAAATTGCCCAACTTTTTTTTTCGTAATTACAGGTTCAAACTTTGACTTTACTGTCTAATTTTAATTAAAACTCGTTTCAACCGCTTCCGCTCCGAGTGCCGAAATTCCGAGTGCCGAATAGTGTAAATAATGTCCGAGTGCCGAAAAGGCCGAGTTCCGAACGATTTTTTTAAACAGACCCTACTCTATAATTAAGTCTTAATTTAGGTCTAAACTTTGGCATAGGCTTAAGCTAGCTTACTTCTAGGCTTCTATGTTTTCATTTTTTTATCAAAAGCCATTTAGGCATTTTTTGTGCCATTCGGAACTCGGAATTTTTTTTTGTTCTATTCGGCACTCGGACCGGTAGCCGTTTCAACATCAGATTCGAATTATGGAACAATTTTATTCTAACAATTCGGTGAAAAAAAATTAAAATAAAAAAAGCCAAGCAAAAAGGTTCGTCCTCTCTTCCCGTTGCTTGTCCTTGAACAGACAGTCCATGTGGGTAGAAATATCGGTATGATTTTCCGTATACAGGCCGAAAACTTTCAGTGTAGTTTAGATTTGTGAATTTGACCAAAGTTTGGGAGGAAGACTCAGCTGTCATAACGAAGTTGAAGGGGGCAAGTAAGCCTTGTGCTTCTGGGAGAATCTTAGAAGTCCATAAAGGTTTATTTCAAGGGTCGTTCGTTTTGCAGGCGAGGGTAATATTGGTCTTCCAATTGGCACGAAAGTATGATGCTGAGACAGATTTTGATCGTCTGACTGAAGGTTCTGAAGTCTCACTCATTCCCAGTGAATCTTTTAAGGCGTTGGAACTGAGAATGGAACGATTCTTCGGCAACACTTTTAGTCATTTCGCCAGTGGCACTGACAGCACGAGTCGAATTTGGCAGATTTTGTTGGCCCAGTGTGAGGAAAAGGACGAGTCCACTTCTTCGGAAGATCAGTCACGTTTGGAGCGACACCCGGCACTGCGTTGTTTGGAGGGTGGTCAGAAGAGGACTGCGGAACTGATGATGGACACCAAGCCAAGGGTGGTGGCTCAGCAAGCACCCCCAGGGTCCGTCAAGACATACACCCTCGCAGCAATTGTTGCGGCTTTGTTGGGGGATCCTAAGGCGAAAATCCTTTGTTTGGCACCACTGAACGTGGCGGTTGTTAAAATTTGTGAAGAATTGGTAGGGGCTCTTCAAACTGAGGGAAGTGGTGAGGTTCCTCTGGTATTATTTTCGGGAACCGGAAAAGGGAAATACCGTGACCATCTGAATAAGATTGCAGGAAATTTGTTGGAAGCCGTCGTCACTTCAGGTGATTTCTGGGAAAAGCTCGATGAGAAGGAGCAACGAGAAGTGACACGCTATTTGGAAAGCGTCAAAAAGCGGCCACGAATTGCCAAAGAAGCCCTCATCGCGGAGTATGTGCTGAAATTGGAGAAAAGAAGAGTGCTTTGTTGCACTCTTGGCTTTGCGGAGCAGATTGAGCGACTGATCAGCGACAGGAACATCGTTGTGATCGACGAGGCCGGCCAAGGATCATTCTCACAAATCTGCTCCACGCTTTCGCCACTTGTGAATATAAAGAAGGTCATGGTAACAGGGGACCGATATCAGCTCGCTGTCAACATGCAGAGCACGCCTGAACCGTTCGGAGTGGTTTTGGTTTTGACACAGTGCTCATAAATCTCGATAGTGCCAAAGGTGTGGACAGGACGACATTGTTGACGAATTATCGTTCACATTGTCAAATTGTGTCATGCATTGAGCACATGGCATATATGCCACATGGGGAGATTCTTAATCCCGGTCCCGGTTCCTTCCCAATGTTACTTGATTTTTGGAAAATGCCTAATTCATCAAGAGACACCGATGGAGCCCGAGCTGACGAGCTTCTCTGCAACAAACAGCGGACAAACACGGACTGTCATGGAACTCCTTGCACTACTCGACCATTTCCCGGGCAGCATTCGCATCATCTCATTGTATGCTGGGCAAGCCGCGCAGATTGGAACTGAATTGAAGGCGCACGGCTTCGATTCCGCAATTTTGTCGTTGACCGCGGATGCAATGCAGGGCCACGAAGCTGACCTGACGATTGTCACAACTACTGTCTCACAGCAGCAGCAATTCACTACGTGGCAACGTTCGAACCATTCAAAGGACCGTAAAACTGAGTTTTGGGGTGACCCCCAGAGGGTAAATGTTGCTCTTAGCAGAGGCAAGCATGGGATTATTGTAGTTGGCAATCTCCTCGACCTCAGCAAGTCTGAAATTTGGGCTAGGTTTTTGAATAAGGCATTAGAGTATACTGTGGTGACGGCCCCTGTTGTTGTCCGATCCTTATGTAATCCCAAGGCAAAGTATGTGCGCGGATTGTTGCACGACGAATTTGGCGAAGCCGTACAGGACTACCGGTTCCATGCTCTGTGGTCGCCCACCACTTCATCTTCAGCAACCGTCAATGCTCGTTTCGATCCGCGACCGAACGCCTTTCGACAGAGTGCCAAATCTTCCTCCTTTGATCAGTTTAGGAATATAGCTGGTCCATCGCTTCCCTCGCAGCGTGTTCCTCGGACCTTTTCGCAATCTCGTGCCCAAGTCAAATGTTGGAAATGTGGGCGCATGGGTCATGTTGCAACTCGGTGTACTTTCCCACCAGCACGGAACAACTAAGAAGTTTGAGGACAAACTTGAAAGAAGGAGCGACGTGTAAGAAACAGAACGCTTAGATAATCCGATCCGCCCATTTTCCCCCATCACTTTTATCCTTTCTTCTTCATCCTTTTCCCCGTGGCTTTTTCTCATTCATTCAGTCGGGCAGTTGTTAGTAGAGCTAATCAATCGGAGCCACTCGGAAGGAGAGCAAGCAGAGCCCAGTTATATATTCACTTATTCTATTTCATGGCCAATAAACATTATACATACTCCCTCTTGGTATTCCTTCCACACGTACTCAATTAGGCCTAAGGGATTCCGACTTTGGGGAGGCCAATTCCCAGGGCCCGGGTTTCGGCTTCTCATCTCATTCCCCCGAATCGGTATTTCCCAATTCGTTCCTCGTCGTCACTCGTCATCTTCTGGGCTGGACATCGGCACCTTCACTTAATTTAGGGTGGGGGGGGGTTATAATTTAGGGGGGGGGGGGGGTTCTAAATTAGGGGGGGGGGGGGGGTTCTATCTTAGGAAATACGGTATCTGCTGCGATGAACAAATAATAATCACTTTCTTTTTGTAAATAACAACAGCAGATGTGGAGATTTAAGGTAACGATCTTTAAGGCCAATCCAACATGTTATGGCTCTTTCATTCTTTTATTTCCATTTTTCACTCCATGTAGCAGAAGAAAATTTAAAAATGCTTAAATTGTAATTAAAAATTAGTTTTCGATACAGAGTTTCATCAGCACTAAAAATAAAGCAAATATTCTTTTGGATTCCATTTCCAAATTAATAAAAAAAATATTTAATGACTTATTTATGTATTGTTTTTAAAACTTATCGGTACTGTCGAAATCAATCATTGTCGAATTCACTATTTTATTGGTACTGTCGAAATCAATCATTGTCGAATTCACCCACTGTCGAAATCACGCGCAGACAGGGAAAAAAAAGTGAAATAGTTTACTGTCGAAATCACTCACTGTCGAATCCAATCACTGTCGAAATCACTTTGTCGAAATCACTCACTGTCGAAATCAACCACTGTCGGAATCACCTAGCACCTGCCATTTGGTCCCACTAAATAAAAAAAATTTTTGCTTTAGTATTCCCCAGCGGCTGCATTATCCCGCAAATCCAAAATGCCATAATATGGTTAGTTAAGGATACTATATTTTTTATTTATTCGTCAATAAAAATTGTCCACAGAAGGGAAAAAACCACTTACTCTGCAGACGAAATAAAAGTGCAGAATAGGTGAAAAAATACAAGAGATCGAGTCAAATATTTCAAATATTTGTGACAACAATGGTAATAAAAATGTCAAATATCACATGAAAACTTGAACAAGATAAATTATTTTAAAACTTTTTAAAAGTCTCCAAATAAAATTTCTTATGATTTTTTGGGGTTTTAACCCATTCTAATATTTTCTTTTTGAAGTTTTGTATAGTGAAGGAAGAGGTAATATTGGAGTTAAGTTCATTCCATGCTTTTGTAGTTCTATTAACAAAAGAATGTTCTGTTTTATTAGTTTTATGCTTTGCAACCAAACGATTGCATTTAAACCTATTTATTCTTTTGGAAAAAGTATAAAGTGTTTTGGGATCTAAATGTGTGTGACTATTAATTATTTTAAAAGCAGTAGTTA
The DNA here is from genome assembly GCA_039877585.1 of Heterodera filipjevi. Lineage (NCBI taxonomy): Eukaryota > Metazoa > Nematoda > Chromadorea > Rhabditida > Heteroderidae > Heterodera > Heterodera filipjevi. The sequence continues at coordinate 8,883,597 of JBDPZO010000008.1, forward strand.
AGTCAATAACTTTTCTACGAACTTCAAGCCTATCAAGGTTGAAAAGTTCAAGTCTATTATTGTAAGAAATATAAGGTAGATTGCATTTTTTAAGGGCAACTCTGGTAAAGAATTTCTGAATATTTTCAATTCTATTAAGTGCATTAACTGAGTTGGGGTAAAATTTCTGTTGCATATTCTAGTAAAGACCTAATATAAGTTTTATATATTAAAGCCCAAACTCTGATTTGCTTAGATTTAATTAATTTAAAAAGTAATTTTGAATGGTAAAAGGCATTTTTAATTAGATGAGTTATGTGTTCGGTAAATTTAAGGTCTTTATCAATTAGGACACCTAAGTCCCGAACAAACTTGGCTTCACTAACTGTATGATTTCCAATTTTATATGCATTTTTAGGGTTATTAGGCCCTAGATATAAAACAAAAGTTTTGTCAAGGGCGAAATTTATGCCCCTATTTTTGTCACCAAGTAAGAACTTTCGAAAGGGCAAGATCCATTGATTTTCTTTCCATTTCAGATTTATAAATAACATATAATTTGGTATCATCCGCAAAGAGTTTAATGCCAACATTAGGTGGGATACAGTGCGGTAAGTCATTTATAAACACTAAAAACAAGAGTGGCCCAAGAACAGAGCCTTGGGGAACTCCCGATTTAATTTTAAAAACATTGGAAAATTTGTCATTGATTTTGACTTGAAAAGTTCTATCTAATAAAAAATCTTTAATCCAATTTAAAACTTTTCCCCTAATACCATTTTTATATAATTTATAAAGAAGTAAATTATGGGGGACCTTGTCAAAAGCTTTTTGAAAATCAAGATAAATAGCGTCTATGTTTTTTTTGTCCCTTATACCATCATACCACTCTTCCAGACTTCACGTACATATCACTCATCTAAAATTTTGTTAAATATTAGGACTGGTTACATTCTGTTGAAATCAATAATTACATGGATCCAAAACATTTATTCCATCAAAAATTTAGCTAATTTAGCGAACACAAAAATTAAGAATAAAAAATGAAAGTAAGAACAACAGCTTTTGCCTGACATATTAAATTTTTACCCATTAAGAAAAAATAATAATTAAAGAATTACGGCAAAAAGAGCATAAATTATCAAAGAACAAAAGGAAAAAGAAAGGTTTAGTTTTAGGCATCGCAGGTGGCATGGAACTCAACGCGTCGGACAATTTCGCCGGTCACTTGATCAATATGGTCACTAATTTCATCCATTGAAATGCGAAAATTGTTCAGCTCCACATCCAATGAATCGGCACGTTCAATGAGTGCTAATATGCATATATATATATATGTTGTAATACAAAACCGTCTCACAAATTTTCTCTTCCCGACTCCGTTTGAGCTTTGCCAACAATTCAGTTGTACGCTTGCGCAATTCTTCCGCGCGCTGTTTTCGCTCCTCATTGCCGCCCTCTTTCTCCTCCAACAAAGCCAATACTTTGTCATAGGTCGACTAAAAAAACATAAAAAAAAAATAATCTTTTTTCGTCTAATAGAAAATTAAATTTTTTTGGTCAAGTCAAATTCGTATGAAATCATCTTTTAAAACACAATATTAAACCATGCTAATACTAGTAATTTGCTATTGCTATCAAAGTAGGCGGAAACCTAAACACGATTTTTTGGTAATGTCCACTTTAATATCTCACTTTCATCGCATTGTGTTTTTGCTCAACTTGGACCGCAATTTCAGACGCACCGGCAGCGCTTTGACCAGCTGCCTTTGTGTTAGACATAATTTTAATGTATTCGGCCTTAAGATGATCTGAAAGAAGAGCTTTTTGGAGGTTCATTTGTGCCTTTCATTGCCTGTCATGTTAACAAGTTTTCGAGTTCGAGCAGCTGCTTCATCAACACGTAATTCCAATGCTTTGACTTCATCCTCAGTCAATGAAAGGGCGGATCTGAACCAAATTAAATTTTTGTTACTTTTACCCATTTGACGAATTTTGGCCTAATTGTAGCTTTATGCATCCAAAATAGCTGCATGCTTGTGCTTTTTGTTATTTGCGCGGTCTTCTGTTGCCTTTTTTAAATGAAAGTGCTGCCCCATAACCGAAGTACCAAAATTTTAAGCACCGTCTAGTAGATTTTGTAATGATTTTTATGGAAGTTCTTTTTAAAATTCCTATGGTTTTATAATATTTCTTTAATTTTAAATTTTGGTTGACTTTGTCTTCTCAATGTTGGCATTTGTTTCGTCAAGCGTCAGTTGGGCTTGTTTCTGAGCCTCCTCTGCCTTGTCCAGCGATTCTTTTATGCCAAGCGTAACATCTGAACAATTTTTATTATAAAAATATAATATAAAGGAAAAAAGATTTTGTTTAACTGTGAATTGAAGCAGCCCTTTGGCTGGCTTTCTCCGCCTTGGCCTGCAATTCTGAAGCAGCCGTTTTGTTAGCACGAGTTTCAGTCAAAATTTTCTCGGGCTCTTTTGCTTCCGAAACTTTTTGGCGAATCTGAAAAAAGGAGAGATTTTTGTTTAGATAAAATTAAAAATTCATTTTTTTTTTTACATTTTCAGAAAGTTGGCGTATCTGTTCCTCATTAAAAGGAATTGTGATGTTTAGAATCTGATAAACTTTGGCTTGAATGTCTTCAGGCCTGAAAATGTCAATATTTGGTCGGTTAATTTCCTCTCTTTTTTACCTATGCCTTTCCGATTCAAGGAAATTTTTGATTTCCTCAATTTGTGTTGACAATGCATCACGCATTTTGTTGACACGTACGGACTAAATTAAAAAAAAAAAAAAAATTTATTTAACAAAATTTTTGCCTCTTTTTTTGAGCTTTCCAATGCTTTTCCCGTTAACATTCGTGCCTCTTGTGTTTTGGGGAGCACATCGCGCACCTTTTTCAAAATCTAAAAAATAAATATTATTTTTTTCGCTCTCTTAAAAACATGATTTTTCCCCTAAAAGAAACGACAATTTTTTGATAAAATTTCGAGTGAATAATATACTCAGTAACTCACCTCTTCAGCTTCTTTTTGTTTTGTTTCCACTCGTTCAATGGCTTCCATTGCAAAGTGTTTGGCTTGTTCAGCTTTGTATACGGAGCCTAATTTAAAGATATCAATATTTATGAGTTGTGACAATTAATAGGTATTTTAAAAATTGGTTGGGAAGATTATTTTGGTAAGAAGCGAAGATAAAAATCAATTTTATTGCCTGGGCATGAAGAACCGCCACAACGTGAACAGGTTGGACCAGGTCCTCCACAAACTGCATCACATGGAGCAGATTCGGCACCGCAAACCTCCAAATTCAATGCGGGTATAGCACCTTCAATGGAAGAAACCTAAAAAAAAATTATATTTATTTTGATTTATATGCAGTTTTCTTCTGATAGAAGTCCCAGGCTTTCTATCAAAAGGAATACGGTATGCATAAGGGGCGTACAGTGTTGCTGATGTCTTCCAAGCGGGCCTTATTCTCCTCATATTGACTATCAAAATCACGTTTGTGCTCGTTGAGTAATTGTTCGGCACGAAGTCGTTCCGATTCAGATTGGCTAAATTTTATACTTATTTTCAGAATTAATGCTGGCAGCAGTTTCTGCTTTCTCAACCTATTTTTGTTTATAAGATTTAAATATAATTTTTGCTACAATTTAAAATTTTTTATTGGTTAAGGAACCGGACAAATAAGCTAAATTATAAGCAATATAAAAAAGCAATCCTTTTTTTTGAGGGATGCGCATCAATTTTAACGGTCTATCCTTACAATGTATTTTACATTTTTACTACATTTTTGTTATAGGATAAAAAAACTTTAACAAGAAATGCTTTTTAAGCATTTTGCTCTAAAAATATGAAACAAAAAATAGGGTAAATCCCACCTGATCTGTTCCAATTGTTGCGCAATAATACGCTCAGCTTCGGCCGATTTTCGACTGCTTTCCTCCACAATTTCAGCCGCTCCCTAGGAAAATATTTGGGAAAAGACAATTAAGAAAAAATTATTTTATTTTAATTAATTTTAATTTAACTTTAATGTCGCCCTGTCGGATTTTGTCCGCTCGTTCAGTCAAATTATTGGCCAACTGGACAATTTGTTGTGCACTCTCGTTAAGGTTCTAATTGGAGGGAAAGAATTTATTTCGTTAATTCTCCAAATTTCTGTTTTCTTGGCACCTTAACCCCCTCCTCCGCCAGATTGACTTCCGTACTGACTCGAGTCACACGCTGATTCTTTTCCGCCAACAATTCCCGTGTGGTGTCAATTTGGTTCTGCAAGTTGCTCATCTGTCGTCGAAGTTTTTCCATGTCTTCCTATTTGAACGAGTTGAGAGGGGAGGGAATGGGTATTTAGTGAATGTCTCAAAACAACGGAATCGTCGGTTCTTTTTCCAATACCTTTGTTATATTGATGCCTTCCATGCGTCGTTTCACTTCACCAATCTTTTTTTCCATCTCAATAAAAGTGTTGTCATACTCCGAAGAAATACCTGAATTATAATGAGTAAATGAATTAAAAAAGGGATATTGTATTTTTATTCACCGGTGTCTTCAATGTTGTTGGCACGGCTGATCAATGTTTCCAATTCTTGGCCAACTGTGTGCAAAATGGCGTCCCAATTGTCAAAGCATTCGCCGCACGCCTGGCAACGAGGCCATACACCGGTGTAACTAACAATGTATGTTTTGTTTAAAAATAATTAAAATATTCTTTATATACTATATATTTACCCTCGCGCGCATTGGTTGCATTTTGGTCCTCCACTACCCGGTTTGCACATGCAATGCCCTGTCTGCCGATCACACTGCAATGTTTGCGAACCGTAAGTGTCGCATTCGCATGTCATGCACTCGCCGTCGAGAGGATTTCCTAAAAAAATCGGTTTTTCGGTTCGAAATTTTGGTAATGCAGTAACACAGCAAATAACAAAATAAAACTCTTTTTTATCCCGGGATATTTTTTGACCAAAGACTGACTGATGGCTCTTATTTTCTTAAAACATTTAACCAAATTTTGTGGAAAAAATTTCGAATTGGAAATATTACAAAGATTTCGTTTTTTTATTATAATAAAATAGTTTCTAAACTTTTTATATAATAAAAAACGAAATCTTTGTAATAGTCTTGTACCCCAATAAAGGTCTTGGCAATCTGCACAGGTTCGTCCCCCTCTTCCTTGTTTGCAATGACATTGACCATCGATGTCGTTACACTAAAATTTGAATATTATTACATACTGTGTAAATATGGAATTAACCTTCAGGTAAGGTTCGCCAGTGCCTGGCTCTATGTTCACGCCATTCGGGTCACAAGCGCAAGCCGAACAGCCTAATTAAATATATGAAAAAAATCATTGAGTAAATGTGAATGCCAGTTTTTGGGATTGTCTTTGGTAAGATTTAAACGAGTTATTCCGTAAAGTGTTTAACTGGTCTTTGTAACGGGGAAAAACAAAAATGTGAAACGCCTAAATTTTTAGGGCTTTTCCCATTTTTGTGAGAATTTCCTTGGCTCGATTAGTTTTAACTCATATTTTGAGTCCAAATAGATATGGAAACTATGTTGAATTTCATTCGTTCATTCCACCTTTGCCACTAGCCAAATCGTAGTGGAGCGGCGCGCACTGATCGCATTGGGGCCCGATCACGTTGGCATAACATGGACATTGGCCTGACAAGCGATCGCAGGAGCCGGCACTCGAATTGGTCCCCAAATTGTTACAAACACAACTGAAAAAAAAACAAATTTTAAATAAAAGACCGCTTTTTTATTTTGCTAGCCTCCGTCCTAAATCTTTTTAGCAAATTTCCCCGCACCGTGTACATGTGCGTGTTCGGGCATCGCCAAAAAACCCATCCGAACAGTGTTGGCACTGATCACCGTCCGTGTTGTACAAACATTTCAAGCAGTCGCCAGTCGTCGCGTCACAACTCTCCGGCATCTTGGTAAGGCGGGATTTTGCTGTTTCCATTATTTAATTCACAGACATTCCAATCGATGTTCCCGTTGCAGTCACATTTTTCACAAGAGCCGCTGAATTTATTAAATTTATAACAATTAAAAAATTCGGATTTAATAAATTCTGCATTTGAAACGAATGAGCGGCTGACCCAGGGATATTTGTTCGACCAAATCCCTCGGTCCCAGGTTTCTGACTTGCCCAGGCATTGATTATAACCTCGTTGGAGAGAATTTTTTTTTTCGCTTTAATTTTACTCCAAATAATTTATAAATTGGTTACTATTAATAAAAAATTGACATTCTTAGATTCTTACCCAATTTCGCGTGGATTTCCCCAGTAATTCAGAGCACATTGGTCGCAACGCTCGCCAGCATATCCATTTCTAATTAAATAAATTTAACGAAATAAGCAAAATAGGAGCTCTTCAAATATTTTTGCTGACCGGCAATTGCAAGTGACGGTTGGACTCGGTGGTGGCGTCAAAAAGCATGAATCCGCATGTTGGAAGCCCGAGCCTGGCCCACCGGGACAGGGGCATGGTTTGCAAGGCAAATTGATGCCAAGCCGAGGGTCGCCGTAGTAACCGTCCACACACCTGAAAACAAAAATAAAAGTTCCGTATAAATTCAAATTTTCTTTCAAATAGGTAATACATATTAACGAATGGAATTATATTTGTAAATAATTGTATTATGCACTATTTTTCGAGTTTTTTGTTTTTTCTCTAAATGCGAGACCGTTCACAATGCTTTCCATCGGTGAGATTGCGACAGTCAATGCATGCGCCTGTTCGTTGGTCGCATATGGATGCGTGCCCATTGCATTGACAAGTGCGACATTCCGGGAAATTCCTGGCAAATTTATTCGTTGAAAAATTTTTCGGGAACATTTTCTGTCAAAAATGTTTTTTTCATCAAACCAAAATCCTGGTTGACATTGGTTGCACTGGCGCCCAGTGATCCCACGTTCGCGACACTCACATTGACCCGTTTGTTTGTCACATGCCTTATTATTTTTTAAATGCTTATTTGTTATAATCCCATAAACCGCTCGCGCTTTGTACATTGGAAAGTGCTCCAACACTGTCACAGTCGCATTGGGAACAGCCGGACGGTCCAAATCCGTAAGTGCCAACCGCGCAGCGGTCACAACTTCAATATATTTAAAAATTAAAAAAAAAACCGACGCCCTTTCCCTTTTCCCACCGTCTTCCAACCACATTTGGTTTACATTCGCATTGTCCACCTTTCTGCTCACAAATACCGGACACCGAACCTGCAATTCAAAAATTTGAATCAACCGTGAGAATTGAATTTAGCCGACCCCTCAAAACAGTTGCCTACTAACTCTTTTTTTTTTAATTTTAGAAAAAAATTATTATTTTTTTCTTGTTCCTTTGAAAAAATTTAGTGTTTCTATTTTAAATTTTTTTAAATGGAAAAACTCAGGGAATAGAAGTGGGGATTGGGAGGAGGAGGGCGTCTGCTTAACATTGAAGAAACCCAACCTGTCAAATCACACTCGCACTCATGTGCTTTTTGGAAGATTTCACCGGCCACAACGCACACATATTGCAAACATTCGACTGGCATTTGTTGCGGTGGCGTTAGTCCAAGAGTGTAAGCGCGGCATTGAAAACTTGAGGAAGATTTTGTAAAAATATTATTTTTTCCCCCAATAATTTTACTGGTCATAGTATTGTTTTCGGGTTAGCGCCTGAATGTCAGGTCCCTTGAAAATTTGAAGACTGTCAGTGGGTGGAGCAACGACAAGTGAATCAACAAAAGCCTAAAAGCATTATTTCTTTCAAAACTAGGGAATTTTTTCTAGTGGCTGACAAAATCGGTACCCAGAATTTGGGCACGGAATTGAAAAAAATAGCCGTGCGGTGACCCCGGACAGGGCCAGAATACCAACCAGGGAATCCTGGCCTTATCCGCCAGGCACTATTTCTTTCTCTTTTAATTGTTATAGTAAAACCGTGCCGGGATCGTCCCGGCCTTACATTAATAATGTTGCCATTCTTTGGTTATACATATGTTGTAAATTCTACCTGCGCTCGAATGTCCGGTGCGCCACGACGCTTCTCACCAAAATAAAGTCGGATTTCATAACGAGTATCGGATTCCAGACAAACAGCCGGGTGGATTTCGTAAAAACGGGACCGAGGGGGTAGCCTAAAACAAGAAACAGTCACATTTTTTTTGTGTCGAACAGCGTCTACCTGGCAGTGATGAAATCGTCTGATGGCATGGCATTGACACAAATGCTGTCCGGGCTCGGATCCCCAGGTCGGACAATCGTAATTTTGAGGTCCTCCCAACCGATTGGGTCTGAAAATCCGAGTTTTTTGTTTTGTTGAAACAGAATTTTAAACACCATCTGGAGCAATTTCATAGCGCACAACCAAATTATAATGTCCGCTTTTCGTCAGGCCTTCCACCTTTCAAAGAAAGAGAAAAAAGTTTCCGAGAGTAGTTTCTCCTTTTTATGTTCTTACCACAAATGTTAGATTGGTATTCTCGCGCACTCGCACAAAGCCTTCGCCAGTCCAGGTTCGAGGCCGATCTGGTGAAAATTCGCGCACCACACTTTCCGCGTTGCTTGGCATTGAGAGAATAGACTCGGCCTGAATTTTTTTCTTCCAAATTTTTCCGGAATTTTCATGGACGGAGACAGGGGGGAGGGTTTGTGAAATACATTTCACTATCCCCGAGCATCATATTAAAAATTTTGCCTCAAAAACAAATTCGTCGATGGTCGGACAATAAAATCCACTGGTTGTAATGTTACAACGACGCCCCTCAAAGTTTGGCTTGCACCTGCATTTACCCTCATCCATGGTACAATGGGTGCTCTTCAAAAAATAAAATTTTAAATATCCATTTTTTAAGAAAGAAACTGACTTCAGAACCACCAGGATCACAATCACAATGTTTGCACCCATTTGTGTCATTGGACAGACTGAAAAGTTCGAATTAATTGGTGTTAATTTAAAAATGTGTGTTTGTTCAGAGATGCAGCCGATTTCCATTTCCCAGTGAATTTGAACCAGAATTTCATGCGTTTCAAAAAAAAAAAATCTGGCTTCGGTTCCCTTATTTTTTTTTGTATCGGAAATTAATTTAAATAAATTTTAGGGGGTCACCCATTCTCAGTTTGGCTTCGTTTCGATAAACATGGAAAGTGTAAAATCGAGGTACATATTGAAACTGGGCCCTTTCATGTTTGTATCGAAACGGGACATTTCCATTACACATCAAAACGGGGTAGAGTCAAATTTTTAGCCATCAGAATTTGATTTTTTCAAAAAATTTTGGCATTGGAATACGGTTTCCGATTTTTGAAATCCAAGATCGCCTGCATCCATCAAATGTATTGAAATTTCAACCCGTAGTGTTCAGGCAAGCACTGGTCACAATATTGGCCAGTCACCTAAAATAATTGATGAATAGCCGTTTTTGGCATATATTTTAATATTTTTGATATATATTCGGGCTCTTATTTTACACATAGATTGAGTTTTTCTTTTAATTCACAGACCAAAGGCTTGCACCGACACTCGCCGGTGTGTTTGTCACAGCCCTGGTTGTGAATTGTACCAATTGTTTTACATCCGCACAGTTTGCATCCCACTGGATTGTCCGTCGACAAATCCCAAAAGCCATTCTTACAGCGATCACAGCTTAAAATAAAAATAATGGAGAATAAATATAAAGCCGAAAATTATTTCATTCTAAAAATAACGACTTGTACAAGTCTTACTGTAGATACAAAACATAAAGAAACTGGAAAAATCTCAAAAATAACTCTCCAATATGTTTATGACTTATCAACTTTGCGAAAAAAAGAGACCAATTTAAACCAAAATAAAGCTAATTGTAGTTTCCGTTCGGAGTAAAAAAATGAAATCCCGATGACAAAGAATTTTTCGGAATCCTATACCTAAAAACAGTTTTGCAGTCAAAATTCGCTCTCAACCCCAAAAACTGAAACCCGGTTCTAAATAAATTTTGATTTTATTTAATTCTTCACCCACTTCTGTCCCTCAGCGTTGTCTTTGCAATAGCATCGCCCGGCCACCAATTGGCGTTGCGGGTCCTCCTCCCCCACACAAATTCCTTCATTTTTTGAGCCCCGCCGATCGCATTGGCACGGCCGACAAACATAAGGATCCCGAATAAATCTGAAAAACAAAGACAATGATAAAAAATTTAAATTTCGAAATAAATCCACCCACCTTTGAGGGTCCCTATAAAAGTAGGGCTTGCATTGTTCACAATTTTTGCCCTGAGTATTGTGCTGACAATCGTCACACACTCCGCCGGAAACGAAGCCGGAAGCGTTGTAGACGGCCCAATCAAAATGACATATAAAATAAAATGGTTTTTAAATGCCATTATTAATACCACCATGGGAATTCCTACCTTGTTGCATGTTCATTGCATTCACATCGTCGGCACTCATTGGATTGGTCACCGATACCTGGACGCCATGGAGAGTCGTTATAGAAATCCTACATAAAAAATGCTACAATAAATAAATATAAATTAAAAAAATAGAAAAAACCACCTGGCATTGGTCACAGTTCAGCCCTTTTGTGTTATGTGTGCATTCGCAACGACCATGGACCATGTCGGGAAGACTGTAAAATAAACGGTATAAAATATACAGTAAATATTATAAAAAACAAAAGGCACTTTGCCGCATGTGGTGGTTCATCGCCAACCGAAACGCATCGTTGAGCATGGCCATAGCAGGAACACGACCCTCGGATCACCAATTCATAAATGGCATACCTAAAATTTTTATAATTATTAGAAATCTGTAATTCCCAACTATTTTTTTACCAATATTTTTCGTCAATGTCTGGCCTCGAATCCAGCAAATCATCGCCAAGAGTGTGCAATTTAGTGAAATTAATGCGCAGATTTGTTATTTTTAACAATTCCGCAATCTCCGGCGCGTATGGGTCCTCCGTGGGAATGTGAGGCGAAATCACTTTGTACACCAACTGAATAATTATTTTGACTCTAGTTATTTTCTTTATTTAATAATATTAAATTTGCGATTTTCATTTAATTTTTGTAGTTATTTAATCGTTTATCATTCCTCTAGCTTTTAACATGTTGGAATTTCCAAATGATATTGAGAAATAAGTTGCATATGCTAAACGAATTGGTCGCGCCAATAGGCGGGTCCAATGTACCAATATTCAGCTACCTCTCCACCGGTTGCCGGTTCAAAACTGCTATATTTTTTGGTGCAAATGACATCACTATGCTTTCTAGGGGGTCCCTCAGGAATGCTGAAATTGTTTGAAAATAATATTAAACAATCCGTTATTTTTACATACTTCGGGAACGAAACCGAGCAGTCATAGGCAAAATAGCGGTAAATGGACCTTTAAGGGAAATTTTACTTATTTGCATTAGTTTGGCGAAATGTTTTGAGCGCAGAAAATTAATTTAAAATCCTCTCTGTTCTACCATGTTTTGCCAAAATCCTTAGATCGCTCAATAAACATAGCGGCTGGACGAAAGGAGCGAAAAATCATGATCAAGTGGGTAAAATGAAATTCTGCCTCCAGGTCAAGTTGTATTGAAACGTTCTGCCAATTTGAAAATTAGCTTACGACCATTACAGTAAACAAAATAATTTAAGAAAATAAATATCTGATTCTCATTACAAAGTCAAATATTTTTGGTAAGAAATCTACCTGTACTCCATTCTCAGACTGCCACCAACTGCTTGTACGATTCTCGTAACTCTGTAATATGTTAAAAAGTTCTCGTTTAAAAAAATGCAAAATACTAATACATTAATAAAATTTATTTCGTAAATTAATTGTTTTAACAAATAATTGTTCCGACTCACATTTTCCAATACAACATTTTCAATGCGATGGCTTTGCATGCCGACAACGCCTGAAAAGAGTGCAAATAAAAATTGCGTACTAAAAACAATGAAATCATGAAACTATCTTGGTTTTTTAAAATATAAAGTATTCCAATAATTAGCCCTTCTTACTCGAAGACCATGGTTGACGAGAATCGCACAAAGAGCATTTCTAAAACAGATTTAATTTAAGGTAGCATTTAAAAAACTTTTCAATTACAAAAATTTCGTAATTATTTCTTACATCAGCCTCCAAATGAGAAACAATGCAATAAGGCTGAGGTTTTCGAAGACCTGTGAACAAAAAAAAAAAAATATCGTTTTGTATTCGCGTTCCTTAGTTGTTTTATTGCGCACCGCAAGTGGATGTCGCGTGAAGCTTTTGCCTGGAATTAAAAAAATTATTTATTAAATTTAAAGGCCTATATTAAAAAAAACATTCTACTTTCTTCCAATCAGCAAATTTCCTGTTGCCGGATAGCATGATCTGTCCGTGCAAAGATCTTCGTCCTCAAAAAAAGCCTTTGTTTTGGACAAAAGGTAGAAGAAGAGTAATAAGCTTAACAAAATTGGGATTTTTATATTAATAATGCTCTTTATTTTTTACATTGAATGCCTCCCATTCAGACGCATATCACCGGCACCAAATGAAAATGTTCAGATAAATATTTAAAGCGGCAAATATTAAACAAATTCTATTAAGAAATATTATTGGAAAAGATTTTACAAAATTTAATAGAGAGTTGTCCGAAGATGATTGATCAAATGAAACAAAATGACGTGCTGACAAAATCTCACCCCGACATAATCTCATCATGATAAATTTTCTATGAGATTTCCTAAAACTTTCAAATTTCCTTTGAGGCTTGAGTATAGATTTTTGGCTGAGGTGAGATTTTGTCGGCACTTGTCAAAATTTGCTATAATTTTGATGGTCAAATTCTTGCCTTTTGAATTTGAGGAATAAAAATTTTATCCATGAATGTATTAATATTTAGTGAGGTCTGTCTGAACGAAGAATAAATGAAGTCCATTCTTTTTCTCCAATGCAACAAAAGCGATATTCAAAAGGAGGAAGGAAGGGCAAATGTGGACGCTGCTGACCCTTTCCCTTATAAACAAGCGGGGGTGGAGGGCTTGGGTCATCTTCTTTTGCACCGATGGGTTCGGCGGGTCGCAAAGAAATTCCTCTTTTCCGTCCGTCCGTCTTCTGCCCCGGAGGGGAGAAGGAACGCTAAACTCCCCCCCCGCCCCCCCCCCCCCCCCAGCGGTGCTCAATGCATCGATTAAAGATACTGGTAAATTTGCGGGAGGAATGGGTGGGGGTGAATAACTCAACTTAGAGGGGACGGACGGACGGACTGAAGAAGGCCGTATTGTATAGGCCAAGGGCCAACCCCATTCACCCGTTAAAGCCGTTGGGGATTTGAGAACGAATGAGTGTGAATGTGAACAGCAAGCAGCAGGTGTCACATTTTCAATTATTGCAAATTTTCAAAAAAAAAAAGATCATCAAACATTTTTGCAACTAATGAATCCTATGGTTTTGGTTTATTAGTTGAATTAAAAATATTTAATGATCTTAATGAAGCACCATCAATTATTGTTTATTAGCTTTTTAAATAATCCATTTATATATACAATATATAAATAATTGACGAAAAATTGCAAAAATTGGTATTTTTGGCTTTTCAGTAGCGTTTAGGTCCTCCTTCCCTATGATAGTGAAAGTAACCAAGTGACGGAAGATTAATTGGTGGGGAGAACCAATCTTGAAATAGAAAGCTCCTTTGGATGAGTCAGAAAGCATTAATATCGAGAACAATCGATTTAAACAGATTTTCTGTTTTGATCAAACATTTTTTGGCAAAAAATTATGGAAATGAAACAGGAAATTAATTATATGTAATATTATTTATTATTATCAAAATTATGGAACAAGTAAAACAAGTTATTGAAGGAAATGGATTTTTTTTTTTTTTTTAGTACATTAAATCAGAGCTTCGATATCTGAGGACTTCCTCATTTTGTGGTCTTTTAGAGGGCCAAAGAGGATTTTTTTTTGAAAATGAGGATTTGCGGATTTTGTAGTCTTTTGAGAAATTTCAAAATTTTTGTGGTCTTTTGGATAAAAAAAATGACAAAAGTATAAGATTATGTAGAAAAATAAAGAAAATTTGGCATAATATTCGAAAATTCGTGTACCGACATTTCGCCACCCACCGTTTCGCCACCCGACATTTCGCCACCTTAGCCAAAATCCGACGTTTCGCCACCTAAGCAAAAATAGGACGTTTCGCCACCTAAGCAAAAATAGGACGTCTCGCCACCAGTTTTGCCACCTCTAAGAAAAGCCATTTCGCCTACCCATGTTTCGTCGACTCCACGTTTCGTCGACTCCACGTTTCGTTGATTCCACGTTTCGTCGACTCAGCCAAAAAGTCACGTTTCGTCGACTAAGCCAAAATCCACGTTTCGTCGACTCAGCCAAATATTCATGTTTCGTCGATTTTACTTTTTGTCGACTCGACCAAAATTTTTTTTTCAAGAAATTCCGGGTTTTTTCACCCAATTAAACATCAATTTCGAACCCCGAACACTTGCGTGATTAAATTCTTCGAAAATATTTTTTTTGGCTGAGTCGACGAAACGTGGAATCGACGAAACGTGGAGTCGACGAAACGTGGAGTCGACGAAACGTGGATTTATGGCTGAGTGGTCGAAACGTGGGTGCGCAGAAAATTTTTTTTCAATCTTAAATATTTTTTGCAAAATCTTTATTTTACAATTACAATCCGTTTACAATTCAGATTAAAATTTTCAAAGAGGATTTCGTAGTTTTATCGAGGAGAGTGACACTAGAATAATTGGTCATTATTAGGGAGCGGATTTATATGCACAAAAAATGAAAAATATGCATAAAAATCGTAAAATATGCACAAAAAAAACGCCGAAATATGGTAAAAACGCGACTCGTACAGGTCCAACTCGTACGACCCCGACTCGTACGGGTACCCCGACTCGTACTTAATTCTAAAAACGAATGAAAACGAAGGTAAAAGTGAATTCGAGGGTTTTAGGGGTCGCTGATCACGAATATGGCATTTTGTTTTTGCCAGTTCCTAACCCCGGACCCGAACTCGAACAAAAAGTCGAAAAATTTTAATTTTTTCTAATTCACTTTTATCCGTCAAAATTACTCCAACAGGCCAGATTCGACTTAGAATGATGTAATTTTGTTTTTTGGGTATCGAATTCGAACAAAAGTCGTAAATTTATTTTCATAAAAAAAAATTTTTGTCCAAAAACCTACTTAAAGCCCATAAAAACAGATCATAAAGCTTTGAACAGATAGATATTCTCGAACATTTATTGTCGATAAAAGCGACTTAGAAAAAATTAAAAATTTTCGATGTTCGAGTTCGGGTCCGGAATTAGGAATTGGCAAAAACTAATGCCATATTCGTGATCAGAGACTCCGAAAACCCCCGAATTCACTTTTTACCTTCGTTTTCATTCGTTTTTAGAATTAAGTACGAGTCGGGGTCGTACGAGTTGGACCTGTACGAGTCGGGTGTCGTCCCCGAAATATGCCCTTAAAATGTGAAAAAATTTATAATTAACGAGAAAATTTTCAATTTAAGACCCAAATGACTTTTTTAAAGTAAATACAAAAATATTATTATTTTTTTTACAGCCAGGTGCAAAAGTGAAAACTTAATATTTTGAGTGTCCAGAAAATCTAAGAAAATTCATGCTAGTATAACTTTTGGTACTGATCAAAAAAATTAACTACACCAACCCGACCAGATCACTCTTTCATAAAGTTCTGAAAACCCAGAAATGGCTTGAAATCTGGAAAATTATTGAAAAAAATTCCTAGGGGTTGAAAATTTTTTTCTGAAAAAAATGAGTAGGGCCATTAGAAAGAGCCTAAAATTCTCAACAGAATTGCTTTTGGTATGGTGGCTCTATGACTTGTCTTAGCGGCTGATCGGGACAATGCTAAAACTGTCATTACAAAAATATTCATTTTTCGGTCATTTTCCACTGAAATACTGTAGAAATCAGTCATTTTTGGGGTAACCGAATTTGACACCTTATGTCTTTCCATGGGGACAAATGGTAGAGCCACCATCCCAAAAGCAATTCTGTTGAGAATTTTAGGCTCTTTCTAATGGCCCTACTCATTTTTTTCAGAAAAAAATTTTCAACCCCCTAGGAATTTTTTTCAAAAATTTTCCAGATTTCAAGCCATTTCTGGGTTTTCAGAACTTTATGAAAGAGTGATCTGGTCGGGTTGGTGTAGTTAATTTTTTTGATCAGTACCAAAAGTTATACTAGCATTAATTTTCTTAGATTTTCTGGACACTCAAAATATTGAGTTTTCATTGATTAAACATATTGCTCCAATACTTTTGCACCTGGCTGTAATATTTTTAAAAATTTTAAATTTTTTCAAGAAATATTTTGGAGAATACTTTTTATTTTTTCAAAATTTTTGCCAAAAATTTTCTCAAAAAACGCTATTTTTTCTTTTTTGGGATACTTATTATCCATTGCATATTAGCAACAAAAAAAAAATACCCTAGTCACTTGAAAGTACACTATGCCGTTCTCTGTTGCAATAAAGGCAAAAAATAGTTATTGAGTTTGGGAATATTGCCTTTATAATGGGGTGACATATTTCAAAATGAACACCTTGAGCACAATAAACATTAATTATTTTGTTGATAACTAATTAAATTATAAGGATGATGGTTGAAGGGAGTAACAGTGGGAGGGGGGTGGGATGGGATAGGGATAGAAAGAAAGGGAGGGAATTAGAGCAAATGAGAAGTGAAGGTTGTTTGATGATAAAACTGATCGCAAGATAAACAATATTTTTAATTAAGTGAAAACTAATTAAGGAACAAATAGTGTTGCGCCTAATGACCGGTGTTACAGCGGTTCGAAAAAGATAATGAGGTCGCGTTTTGGAGCGCCGTCGGTCAAAAAAGTTTTGGTCGGAAAAAACTATTTAATTTGCTAAATGCTTTTTCTTATGCAAATCTCCTAGTAAATTCAGTCCAATTTTCAAAAAATTTCCGGCCGCGCATGTCAGCATCACCGAGACACACATTCATAGTTCATAGTGCTGTGCAAGACTGAAAGTTTTCCGAGCTTTTGGATGCTGTGGCTACGACTTGCTTCTCCAAAGTTACACTGGGTTGATTTTCCAACTCCCCTAAAAGTGCATGTTTTCTTAAGAATATGAGTTTTTGGTTACATATGTTCAGACTTTTTTCCGCCATGATTTTGACTATCTCTCACTTCGTTTGACCATATCAAGCTTCTTTCTATTTTTGGTTCGGGATTTTTTGGTTCTGATATGAAGCTGATATATTGGACTAATAAATTCATAAACAATTGCCCATGATGCTTCATTTAATTATCGATTTATAAACGAAGATACAAAAATTGCTTGTTTGTTCAAAGACTTTTCCACCAGTGTAATAAGGATTCCCGTCCCGGTCCCTTTCTACTCTCTATATTACACTTCTTGTCACATTGTGCATATGTAGATTGTATTTATACGAACGACCACGGCTTTCATGTTATGAATAAATATTAAATGTTTTCTCCGCCGGCAAAAACTCGGTGGATGTGTCGTCAATGTATGAAAAGTTTGTGCAGCAAGCGATCATTCGATGAGCATATGAACATCCACAATAATGTTGGTAAATTCGAGAAAAAAAAAAGTTGAAGAAAATCATTTCATTATATTTTAAACAGTAACATCATAAAATAATTTTGGGAATATGCAAGCTTAAAAAGTCCAAAAATCTTGAATTATGTAATAAAAATGTTAAAACTTTGAGAAAGAGGAAGATCAGCTAAATGTATATAATTAATAATACCTATGTACTTTAAACAAATGAACAGTTTTAGTTTTTTGTAATTTCAAGGTTCGGCCATTCGTTTGCGAAGATTGCGACTATGCGGCAGGCATTTGAAACTAACAAAAATTACGATTTCTTATTTTTTAGCCAGCCAAATGACCTTGACCCGGCACCGGCAGCGAAGGCACACGCCAAGACATGAATGGCATTACCAATGCCCATACTGTGTTGAGCCTTACATGGAACCGGCCAGCTACAGACAACATGTGTTGTATGTCGACACATTTTACATTTTGAGTCAAAAATTAGCATTCTCAATTTCTGATACAAACATTCAAAGTCTATCATTTCTAACCTGGAATTTAAACGATTTGTCAAAACACGATGCTTATAAAAAAATGATCATAATTGTGCTTACTGACAAAGTGTATATTATTTTTTGCAGGGCTCGTCATTATGGCCGCTCAGCCACATTCGGTTGCCTCTATGGCGACTGTCCCTTCAAGTGCAAGTCATCCAAAGCATTTCGGGACCATTTGCTCAAGCATCAAGCAGTCATTCTTAGCCGAGCGAAAGGAGTCAATGTTCAAGGAATGGTCAGATTTAAAGAGAAGTAGGTACTTATCGGCTTTGTATCCGCTTTGCCAAATTTTTTTTTCGATTTAAAAAGTTGTAAACACTTTTCTTGAGGTTTTCAGGGTCTCTGATCATGAATATGATATTCATTTTGCCCAATTTCTAACCCTTGACTCGAACTTGAACAAACAAAAGTTCCAAAAAATTCGGGTTTTGAACTTAAAATGACTTAAATGCGTGGAACTCAACCAAAAAGCATAATGACGATTCTAAACATTTTTAACCTTGAAATCAAGAATTAAATTTTTGGAATTTTCGTCTTTTTTTTCAATTCGAGTCAGGGGTTCGAATTTAGTCAAAATGAATAACATATTTGTGATCAGCGACCCTAAAAACCCAAGAAAAGGTGTTTACATGACTTACTAAACTAAGAAAAAAAGAAGAAATTTTGCAAAAACGGATAGAAAGCCGATAAGTACAGAGAAGTAAACAAATGCTTAAATTGGATTACAGTTTGACATGGACAATTTGGCCCTGTACATGGTTGACGACGAATGTGGTATAATATAAAAGCTTATATGGAAATTCTGAATTTTTGCAATTTTCAAGTAGTAATTTCTTTGTGCAATTATAAATTGCTTATCATAGCTTAACTATCTTCTAAACATGCAGAGCTTTCGAATGAGTCTAAGCTAGTTTAATTTGGTTTGCTAAGAAAAAAGTTATGACCTCATAAAGGCGTTTGGCGCGGAAACGAATCGATCCCCTCGCTATATCTTTAAATCTTTAAATTCTAAGGTATTGGTAATGTGTCGACAATGCCTCACAAATTTGCCATTCTCTACGATCGCTCATCTTTAACTGATTATACCACAGACGGTTCATGTTTACAACAAATTCAATCTGTGCAACAGCGAAGAAGAATCGTGGTGTTGAGCGGTGGCGGTAACAATATGTACCAAAATCGGACACTAAGAGAGGATGTAATGCGGATAAACGGTAAGAAAAATTCTTTCTATAATATTTTCTTTCCTCTTTTCCTCTTCGTTTTTGCTGTTGTTGGCGCACTTTTTTCTTCACTCCCACACAATTACTGTCCTTCGATTTTAATTTGTTTTTTAAGTGGACGAACTTCTTGACAATAATAAAATGATGCCATTATCCAATGTTCCACTCACAAAGATTCAGCAAAACAAATTGAGTGGTAATAATAATGAAAGAGGTCAAGAAACGACAATGGGATCAGTAACAAACCAACAATGGCACAAAATGCAACAACAGAACGATGATAAACGAGTGATTTTAACTCAAAATGTTAGAGGAGAAGCCGTTGAAGAAACATCATGTTTTGGCCAAGTCCAGCAAGAATCTGGTAAACAGGCTCATAATGGGTTATTCACACATTAACAAAATGTCCGTAATTTAATTAAATTTTTCACAAAATCCAAAGCCGATTCTGCGTTTCCGATTGACACCGCCGGAAAAAAACTTTAATACCCAAGGGTGTGAGGAGGGGAATTTCGGCGGGTAATACTAATGGTTGCTTCCCCCCTTCGAATTTTTTTTTTTAAGTTTTAAAGTCATTCGTGATCAGCGACCCCGAAAACCCGCTAAGACATGTTTTCTGACTTTAAAACTAAAAAAAAAAAAATTCAAAAAGGGGGGAGGGCAAACCTTAGTACTACCTTTCGGCGACCCCATATCTTATGGTTGGGGTCAACTGGGCGCCAAGAAGTGGGCGCCACCAACTAGGCGCTACCAAGTGGGCGCAGCCCAACTGGGCGCTAGATAACTGGGCGCCCGAACTCAATATGCAAACCTAAAATGAATTATAGAATTTTTTAAATAAAATTAAATTATTGTGTAATGGTGGAGAACATTGGTCCCATAAAAAAAACATGCAAAAATTTAATTAACCCTTTTCTAGGGGTAATTTGCGGTGCTTAGCATGAATTTCCCATTATTATCCTATGAATACACATGACTCAAGATCTGTCCTTATAATTTACTTTTATTGTTGCTACAAGATGCTTAAGCAAATTGCAAAAAAATTTGCAAAATTATATTTTTGAAATATGTTCGATTCGGGTTGGGGATCCAAAAATGTCGAAATAGATATCATATTCATGCTCAGCGCTGCAATTACCCCTAGTAAAAGGTTATTAGAATTTTTGCGTTTTTGAGGGACCAATGTGGGTCCTCATTTTTGCACGCATGTCCCATTTCAATGGGCCAAATCAGGAGATGTTGGAATAATATGGCGATGAAACCTTTTCTATGAATCTACCGAATGACTCAGTAGATTTGTATTAAAAGAAACTTTACAATATTTAATAATTGGCTTGCCTCCTTTTATAAGCGAGGTGTTACAGCTCTTGACCAGATTTTTTAATTAGTATAATTCCTCTGGGCGCCCAGGTGAGCTGGCGCCCAGTTGATACGGTCCGATATCTTGTATATGGTCTTAATCCCTATAATCTAAATTAAATAACTATTGCTTTGCGAACAAAAATAATTAAGATTGGGTAATTGAAACTGAAGTGGTGATTGAGGAGACGACTGGTCCACAGCAGATGCCAGATGGACAGACTGATGATTTTGGATTGGATTGATGGGAGAAAACAAAAATGTACTTTATCGTATATTTACTAAAATTTTTTCTTTTTTTTTCATTCCTATATTATATTTGTCGTTTATCAATTTTGTACTTGTGTATTGGTATATATTTTTAAAGTATTCTGAGTTTTTTGTTTTGTTTTAACAACCATTTTAAATGCTCTGTCCAATACGAGAGATTTCACAAAATTTGATACACCACTGTTTTAAACGACAATACTTAATCGGCAAAACTGTGGCAGGTTAAAATTTTTAAAAAATAATATCAGTAAAATGAAAATTTCTCAGGCTTTCAAAGGTTTTTCGCAGTAACAGCTTCACCTCAAAAGAAGAGCAGCAATTTGCCGGAGGACCAGGAGGAAAGCTATGTGGATTTGAAAAATTGTGAAAAATTATGCAAATTTGCTTGCATCAATTACGAAGTTCAAGGTGGGTGGCGTTATGCTTACAATTAGTAACTCCTGCTGGAACGCGTGGAATTTTGCCAATACATTTGTACCGTCCCGCTTATTTATGGCCAGATTAGTTTTCATTAGAAAATGCAGTGTCTTTTTTGCAAAGTTTGAATAATATGTGTAGAGGTCTCCAAAATAAGCTCTTTTTTTGTAGTGGCAGTGGCGAGATGGTGGGTTTAAATTATTTTCAGTTTGGGCAAAGGGCAGGTCTTTGATTTTAGTGGGAGAGGGAAAAACTCGTCCATTTTTGGATACCTTTTCCCTTTCCTGTAATGTGTTTTTGGTTATTGACAGCTTTAGGGGGAGAAAAGGGTAATTTTTAAATAATATTAATTGGTCTCAAACTTTTATTTCAGCAGACGGACCTGGTCCTGAAATAAAATCTGACTCAGAATACCCTCAATGGCTCTTCCAACTGGACATTGAGCCGTCAAAGGTTTGAAATTCTTTTGACTTTATATTTTGTATAAAACAGGAGCTTGAAGACCTGGACCCGGAGAACAGTGGATGGAAATATTGGGAGAAATGGGAGGAGCGAAGGCAACAGCAAATGATGCGCCACGACGAATTAAAGTAAACACTAGACTTCAAAAGTCAAAAAGTTTTAATATTTCTTTTTAGATATAAATATTTTTGGCTCCAGCATTCACCCGCCATTCAGACGCATATGCGCTTCACTATTGCAAAATATAAAACACACAAGGTGTGAGTTGATGACAAAGTTAACAGCCACTCACCCCCTTTTCTACCGAAATCTTAAAACTAATCCTTTTTATTTGATGATATTCATTTTTCCCCTCCATAGTTTCTTACTGTCCCAGTGACAACGCCAGGCATCTATTTGAAGCATACGCGTCGACGCCGTCTAAAAGAGCGGTTGTGGAAGTCGTTGGAGGAGTCTGAGGAATTAATGAAAGAAAATGACGGATGGGGCGTTGGTGGTATTTGGCGGAACTGATGTGCTTTTAAGCCGATGTGTTGAATGAAAAGAATGAATAATCCCATTTTTTGAAAATTTGATATAAATGGAAATTGACTAAAATAATCAAATAAAAAATCTTATACATAATGAATTTCTATTTTCATGCTTTAAAATAGATATTTTAAATAAATATATATATTTTAATTACTTTTCTTTAAGGCGCAAAAAATGCTTTCATTTAATGAGGCAAGTGGTTTGCGCGGTCGTCTTAAAGTATGTGATGGCAATTTGTCTTTATTACGTGAAAAGTTGGCAGCTGATCCAGTATCTTATGCAGACGAATTTGATGAACAGTTTGAATACTTCCAGAGACTACTAAAACTGCTTGAGCTTCAACCTGTGCTGCATAGGTGGTGCAAAGGATGAGCAAACTAATAGCAATAAGGGGCGTGGGGTTGGCATCTGAATATATATCCATCATGGATTTTAACATTAATAATTATCGTCCCTCCCCCTGGGGTGCGATTGCACTCTAACATGCCGACTGTTTTAGTATACCCCGACCTTATTGACCCCAATAAACCCCTCATTTCCCTCGACATAGGGACCCAATTCTAGTTTTTTTTCTCAGAATTAATTTTAATTTTTTCAGCTCCAGCATTGACACAATTCTCCAACTTTGCAATTTTCTGTCCCTGACTGCTCTCTATTACCCAGGTCTTTTTCTGGGAATTTTTTTTATTAATTTTGCGTTTTTATTTTCTCAGAAAAGGCATCTCGGTTGGGTTCATTAATGTTGCACACGCTCAGTGACACCAATGTTGACCAATTGGGCTCGGAATTGCGATGCGCTCTTTGTAAATGTGTTGTGCGTTTGACAGTGGCTCGTATGATGGACTTGGATAAGGTACTGGATAATTTTTACAGGTTGGATTATTTTTTCCATTTAAAAGGTCGTACATTTGTTCTTTCAATTGCTTCAATGTGCTGACAAACAAATGAGGTATTTGTAACGAGTGTATTCCATTTCTCTTAGCCAAGAAAAATTAGTCAAAATACTGGCGAACAATGAGAGGGCTAAGGAAATATGGCGTGAAAAAGAGGCGATCCTCTTTTATTACTTTTTTTGATTTCAGAAAATTTATTCTTGGTGCGCTGACAAGTTTCATTCGTCGCTGCACAAAAAAAAGCACAAAGAAAAGAACAAAAAGAAAAAAGATGCTATTGATACGCCAACAGAGTGCACAGAAGCTGCGACAAACATTGTTTACCATGCTAAAAGACGAAAGGAAGGTAAAAAAGCAACGAAAAAATAATTGGTTTAATGTGGTTAGATAGGTGTAGACTGCGAAAATCTGGAGATTTGAGTACAATTTGTTTAAAAAAAAATTCTGATTTGCCCAGGCGGTAAACAAAAAAAGTTTGTAGGTTTGTGCTCGAGTTGCTCAATTGGCACTTATGAATGCGTACCGACGCCATTACTGGCACAATGAAAGCATTGCCAATGCTATAGCCGAGTGTGTTTTTCATCGTGTACAACGGATTCAGGTATAGTTTTAAAATTATTTTTTCCATTAACATTAAACCCCAAACGGGAGGTGTCAAATATTTTCCGGTTTATCTTTGCGTTAGCTACTTTACTTCTTAAGGTTAGTGCAATGCGCTTTTTCCTCGGCTCCTTACGTGACGAAAAACACAAAGAAGACGGGCAAAGTTCGTCGGACGATGAAATCGCAGAAGAGGGGGGCAGTCGTAAGGAATCCAAGTGAGTTTTCTCATTTTGTCCATATATCCTTTTACAAAATTTAACCTATACAAAGCGTCGTAAAACCCTATCTGGTTTCCAACTAAAACACGGAAATTTAAAATTAACAAAGGATTATTGCACGATTTTTTTTGAATAATCCCGCAGATTTTTTTTTTGTTACGGGTTTTTTGTTGTTGTTACGGGTCTAGTTGTGTCAACTAGTTAACCGAGTATGAGTTCGACGCCGTCTATAAAATAATAATTTTCTCAAATTTATTTTCTTCTATTAGGTCACTCAAGGAAGTGTTGCAGCATTTTCGACATTCTAAAAAGACGCGTAAACGTAAGAAAAAGTTGGACCAGGCAAAAAGAGAAATCGTTGGCGCACAGCGCAAAAAGGAGCAGAAACATCAGCCCAAAGACATGAAGCTGTGCAATATGGAAGCCATCAATGCCATTTATGACCCTCAGAGTTTTGCTGATCGCCTTTTTAAGACGGTGGAGAGTCGGCAGCGCAATGAAAAATACGAGATTCGGTATAGGAAAAATGCAATGCTACAATACCAAGCCAAGGCTATACCCCGTTTCGATTTGCATTGGAAAAACCCCGTTTCGATTTGCTCGGTTTTGGTTTTACGCAATTTCAGTTTGTAAAAATATCTGCCTAATTACAAAATAGCAATAAAAGATTCTTTAGACTTTTCTTACAGCTATTTTTTTAATAATAAGTTGTTTTTTCTTTAAAATCGAAACGGGGCAAAATCGAAACGGCAGGCTCCCTCCCCTCCCACTAAAAATTAACAAATGTGAATCCTTCTTTAATTTTATTTATAAGAATCAATTAAATGTCTTAGCGCAGAGCCGCTATAGCTCAGTCGGTTAGAGCGTGGGTCTAATAAGCCCAAGGTCGCAGGTTCGACCCCTGCTAGCGGCACTTAACTTTTTTCCGCCGTTTTTTTCTATCTTTTTAGACTCCTTCAAATTGCGCTTTGTGCTCGAGTTATTGGTGTTCATCAGCTGCAAACTCTGGGATTTTATTCACATTTGCATCGCTATATACGGCCAAAACAGAGAGAAGTTACCCGAATTTTGTTGTACGCCGCACAAGCATGCCATCCATTTGTGCCTTCTGATGTCATTGAACAATTAGTATGTTTCTGGCTTTTTTTACAATATAAAAAACTTTGAACCAAGAAAACATAAAAGGAACACATCAAATATGGAATTAACATTTTTGCCGAGGAGAGGGGGGGGGGGGGTTGGTCGAAGCAAGTTTTTTATATGATCCGACTATTTTTTGAAGCAGCCCTTTTGCTCTGTGTGATTATTTTTTTAACGAATTGTTTACAAAATAATATAAGGCTGGCCTGCCGCTTTTTAAAAAACTGACACACAAATTCTTTAATTTTTTCATGTCCGAGTGGTGGCACAAAATTTTGTTTCGGACCGCAACACAACGGAGGCAATCACTGTCGGCCTCAACACAATTCGTGAAATTTACAAAAACTGTCCAGATGCGGCTACTGAAGAGATGATCCGGGACTTAGCTGCGGTAAATCCAACACATAATTAGCAAAACTTTGTAGTTTTATTTTTTAGTATAAGAAGACGCACAACAAAAATGTCTCTTTGGCTGCGCATGCATTGATTATGCTGTTCCGCACCATCAATCCCAAGCTATTGCATCACAAAGACCGAGGAAGGCCTACAGAAGAAGGAACTGACGACAAAAACGAGCAGATGGACGAGACTAATTTGTCTGGCAATGAGCAGAAAATATCCAATGAAGAATTATCCTCCGATGAAAACGAGTGAATCGAATAGGCAGGGGGATTTTACTGACATTAAATTTAGAACTGACGATGAACAGGCAGATGTTCTTCCTCGTCTCAGCGATATTGAGCATTTTTATGGCAAAATTCGCCGTCAAACTAAGGAAGAACGGATGAAACAAGTGAGGGAGGGTCGGCCTGGCAGAGAAGCATATGGAAAACCGAAAAAAGTAAGCACAGAATCACATATTTTTATTAAACAGAATTATAATTTTTTTTTTAAGGGCGCGCATGTTGGACGTACCAACCGCGAATTAGCCAAGCGGAAACCGGTCCAAATGATTCGCCATAAAGTGCGGGGCCGAAACCGTCAACGTTCTTTTCGTGACCGTCAGAAATCATTGAGGGCGTATTTGTTACGTCAGCAGGGCAAAAAAGTGTAGAATGTTACGGCTTGTTGTTACTCTTGTTATGCCTCGTCAATTTTATTTTAAATAAAACCAAGGCTTTGTTTACAAAAAAACTAATATTTCCGAAAAAAATAAACACCATTTCATTTATAAACCGGGTTTATGTTTACATGCGCAAAAATATTTTGAAGTATCAAGAAAACTTGGCTGTTATATAAATTGAGATATTGTGTAGAACCATAACCAGAAAATACAAGCAAGAAAAAATCAAATTGATAAATACACGTAAAGTAAAGACGAAAATTTTTGTGAGTAGGAGAGACTTATAAAACAAAAACGAATATTCCCGCTTTAAAAAGAAGTACAAATAATAGAGCAACAGAAATGTATATAAAGACTCATCCAACATTTAAACTTGGACGCGAATTGCACGACGCTGACTAATTGCCGAGTGAACAAAATCACTGTAATCCCCGCTACGACGATGCTCATCCGAAGAATGAGTAACAACATTTGACGTTGTCGGGTAAAGTGACAAATTGGCAGGATCCAAAAATTGTACATGTAAAATTTTATGATATTGGGGGTTGTATTTATCTAAGAACTTATCTTCTCTTCGTTGACTGTCAAATCTCTCAACTTGTTCAATTTCGTCGTCCTCCTTCTCTTCCTTCATCAATATTATTTCGTCCTCATCATCCTCGCCCGCGATGATGGACCACCCCTCGCTCTCCCAATCCTGATGATGTTGCTCTCGTCTCTCTCGGCATTTTTGTGCAGCCAGTTTATTACGGCCTATTGGTGACAATTATTGTTGTACAAAAAAACAAAATTCTTGAATGTTTTGTTTTAAATTGGTAGGGGGGGGAGGTGAAGTGAACCAAATATTACCTCGTCTTCGGATTTTCTTGATCAATGCCTTTTGTTGTTTGTTCAGCCGGAAGTCATTCATCAGTTCGGAATATACGCTGTATGGCATTGCCGTTAACCATTCCGCCGAGTAAGGAAGATCATGCTCATTGACAAGCGCTGAAGAAAAGTACTTTAGATGAAAAGAGGGGCAATTTCTGGTATAATAGTTCGGTTTATAGTTTAAGAAATTTTTGTGTCTCAACCCCGAATTTTCCGACTTTTTTGGCTCTTTCCTCGACACTGATCATTGACCCCTCCCCCAATGGTTCAGAGATGCCCCGTAAAGAATTTATGAAATCTTGCTGACAATTGTCCTTCGATTTACGTCCACGCTTTCCCTTCACTTTCATATCCAACTGAAGGTGCTGTTGTTGACTGGTCGTACTTCTGAGATTAGAGATGGAACTGAATTTTGACGCATATTTTGGGAGCTTAAAATTCAATATCCAGATAGAAGTATTTACCTGATAGCATTGAGTTCCTCTTGCTCGTCCTGTCGGCGCTTCAATTCACGCTCATTTTCCAATTTAGAGCATTTTTTTGCCTTCTTATTAACCTTCGTGTTATGGCTTGACATGTTTTGCTTCTTCTGCCTCTGTGATTGAGTGTTTGTCAATTTTGTTCGTCGTTTTGAACTGCTTGTTATTGTAGACGATAACAATGGTACCAACTTCTCCATTCTGTACGAATGCGAAGCGCTTGGAATGGGAGAAGTCTTTTCTTCAGTTATAAAGTTGTCAGTGGCTAATGAACTGCTGGCGTTGGCATCTTCTTCCACTTTGTATTCGTCATAGGCTAACAAAGTGTATGAACTATTTGCATGGCTTAGCGGCAAGTCATCCATGTCGCCAATAAATGAGCCAAAACTGTAATAAAATTATTTATGGTAATACACTTTTACTACCAATTTTCTTAAATGGAACAGGTTAGTGAACAGCAAGGTAATGAAGACGGCATTAATAAAACTGACCAATTACTAGTAGTATTTGAAAATTAAGAATAACTCGGGAGGGAACCGGGGGAGAAGGAAACGAATCATTTAAGCACCCGCTGGATGTTGAAGAGCATCGAACAGAGGAGGACGAACATAACTGTTGGTTGGCGTCAACTTTGTAAGCACTTGAAGACGACACAGTGCTGAATTCAGTGCAAGCATTAGAAGAACAGGGAACTATAACACAACGATATTAGTCAATTTATTATTTGATTTTTTTGACCATTTTCCAAGATATTCAGCTGTTTGTCCCACTCTTCTTCTTGTATCAACTGTGAATTTCGTGAGAAATCCAAATTTTGAATTAATGGAATAGTTGCTGTCATATCGCGCAAAATAGCTAAAATTAATGATGGATGAAATAGCACTTTGAGTTTTATATTTTACACCAACCCTCTGTTGCACTATTTGCCTCTACTGTTGACTCTTGCTCTTCATAGCCCAAAAGGTTTCCGTCCTCAAATTGATGGCAAAAAGGCGATGAAGGAAAATTGGAGAAAAAATCCATGCCCGTGACATCTTCATTCGCTTCATTCTTGGACCGAATGTGCGCCATTTGCTGTCGTCCATCTGATAAAGTGAAATTAACATTACAAAATATTAGTTTTGGATGCAATCAATTTTTGATTGGTATAAAACTAGGCTATTTTTTTAGAAATTCGCTAGGTCAGACTTTCAAACAAAAAAAAATATTACCATAAAATACATATATTTACCAAGTCTAAGATGAGTGGATTGGTTTAGCCTTTTTTGTTGTTGTACATCGGTTTCATCCTGTTTTTCAACAGAAACTGTTGTAAAGTCCTCCACAGTCTTCCACCACCGTTCGGTCCAACCAGACGCTGTCACATCCGTTTCGTCGCCCTCAAGCAGAATGTTGTTTAACCAATCATTGTCACGGTCAGCGATGTCATCGTTGTTGCTGCTTGTCGGCAACAACTTGGCAGATAACCAGCAACAGTCGTCCTGCTGATAATCAATATTAGTTTTACAAATGGTGCCATTTAAAAACTAATTGTAAGAGAAACAAATATAATCCCCTTTTATCGGTTTCTTTAATTGAGTAAATGAGAATTAATTTTATAAGCTTCTTGTCCAACAAAAAAAAAAAAAAAAAGTTTTTTTATTATTATTCCCGAAAATTGCCTTCTTTGGAGAGGGAAGGGGAGGAGAGGAGAGGGGGAGGGAAGGGGTAAGAAAAAGTATATGGTTAACCTGGAGTCCGTGAATATCCCCATGTGTATAATTCGCATTAACAAACCGATGTTGTATCTTCCTGAGCGGATAAGCGCTCATCGACAATTTGATGTTGACCAGAAAGCAAACTTTTCTCAGTCAACAGCTGTAAGTCACGCTCATATTGGCGATAGTAACCCCACGTTGGCGTCGTCGTCATTCGTTCAACTTCCGTTGGTTGATTTTGCTGAAGCAAATTGGATGGCATTTGTTGTTGTTCATAATGAAAATGATGTTCATGTAAAGCTGCTGCCCCGCTCTTCTCCTGCTCAATGTCAAGGCGCCAAAACGCATCAATTGCATCATAATCCTAGAAAAAAAAAGCCTGCCATTTTTTCCCAGAGATTATTTCCTGATATTTCCATGAGAAACGAACCATCAACGTAGGATCGCCCGCTTGTTGTTGATTAGAAAATGGTACCGACGGAGAAGCGGCTGTCATCAAAGTTGAGGTTGGAGAAGATGACGGAGTGCCTGGCCGACTCGTTGAGCGTTGCTGACCCGTCAAAAGGATGTTAATGATTTGAGGAGACGATGGCAGTGATAGCAAAACATCTGGAAAAAATAAAGGAATAATCTTTGATAATAAATGATAAAACAAAAACAAAAAAGCGAGCTGCAATAAAAAAAACAGGAGCGGATTCCCCAGAATCCCGGTCTTGGTCAGTATTTCAAGAATTGCCAATCTCGAAGTGATATTATATCTCATTCCTTGTCCCGTTTTTTTACTAGTAAGAACTCCGTTCTCAAATGAGCACAAACCGGGACTCAAGTTGGCCAACGAATGTTGTAAATTGCGCATGCGTTGAGTGACAACCTTTTCAGTTTGGGCCGCATCGAAGAGGCAGGATTGCTTCTTGTCGAGATCAGTGCCAGATTTGGTTGCATCCTTTATAACAAAACAAGCCAGTACTAATGAATGTCAGTCTTTAATAATAAACGAGCAGCTTTACAATTTTCAGTCATTTATTAATCTTATAATAATAACCAATTGTAAAAACAAAACACCAACTTGATTTTGATGCTCAACTCGTTGGCTGATTGGAGATTTCAGACCCACAAAATTGCTCAACAACGAGGACAGGCAAATCAAAGCAAGCAGGACAAATGAAGTGATCAAATCTTGTCAAGAATGGTAGTTTTATATGCAAAATTCAAAATGTTCCCAATAAAGTCCAATTCAAAAAAGCCCATTTATTTGGCCTCAAAAAAGCATCTTACCCTTACTTGGTTCAACACGTTTGTGTGTGTTTGGCCGACGCAAATGTTTTCGTTTTGCAGCCGCAATAAATGGCCAGCGAACCGGTGGTAGCAACAGAGGACGACGTCCTTCCGAATAATGTGGACTAAAGGAATAAAACGGAAATACAAAAAGCGTAAATAACAGGCTTTAAAATAGTGACCTGTTAATTACAACAATTTGTTGGTGATGCGCACACAAGCAACTACTAGTCGTGTCTGTTACTGTCAATCTTGGAGATTCATCAGCGCAGTTTCCATCACCATTGACGCTCGACTTAAGCCGGTCGCTACCAGGCTTTTCTTTATTGTTGTTCATCAAAAATCAACTGGGAAAAGATTAATAAAAACAAACTTTTAAAATGACTAAAAATAGCCCGGATACAAGACCTTTGGGGGAAAACGCAGAAAAAAAAAATGCAATATTTTATACAAAATAAAGCAAAATTTCAAATTAAGAAAATGCCAGCATTTCTCAGCCCTCTCGAACTCCTCCACCCTTTCGTTGTCTTTGACCAACAGAACTGCTTGGACCTGAGTGCGAAATGTTGTAAAAAAAATAATAAATCTTATAGTCTTGCAAACCATCTTCTGGAGAAGCAGTGGCTGGTAAGTGACAAGCAGCAACATTGCATGGAAAAGTAGTAGTAGTAGTAGCAGCAGCAGTACCTGTCGTTGTTTTTGTTGTTGCTTGCGCCGTTGTTCGGCTGTTGTTTTCGGATGGGTTCCTCCCAGTCGGTAAGGTTGTCAGAATGCCAATGACCCGTTTCAAATTCAACAACACACATTTCATCGCTTTGGTCCATCGTTCCTGTGAAAAATAAGCTGTTCATTTTGTACCAGACCAACTTGCCGCCCCATAGCTTGTAAGTGAATTGTCGTTTAAATTAGCTAACGAAAGGGTTAGCTTTCTCCCATATTGTTCTGGACTGATAAACTGAGCAACCGCAAAAGTTGCCAAGTGTTAACACCCAGAGACCCAAACAGGCATTAATTTGTCCTCATATTTCGAACACAAAATGCCAAAGAAAAGGCATATCGGCTCATGGAATGAGGGGGTGAAGGAGGAGGGGGTAGATGAAAAAAAATCGTCTTGCAGAATTCACAAACCTCCGAATTTAGTTGCATTTTCACAAGATATTGCGAATCTTTGTCTACAATTTTGTCCTTTAACATCCTATAAGGCAGCAGTTGAGTGCCGGGAGGAAAATACTGCTTCAACCGTTGTTCCACCTAAATAACAATACTAGTACGATCGTTTGTTTTTATGTTAAATACTTGGCAAAAACAGTCCATGAATGCCGCCAACGCTTTGTCCAATGCCGGTTGGCCAAATGGACGCCAGCCACCGCTGCCATACAGTGGCAATTCCTCAACTAAACCGGTAATGTTTTTCTTTCCTTTTAAATTGGTCCGAAATGACCGGCGTTTGTTGAAGCTGTTGATGAGGTAGCGGTACCATTTTTGGGCAGAATTCGAATGACGGATGTGCTACCACACGGGACCAACTCATAGCCGACAAAATCGAGATTGAGCCGCTCAGCGATAACCTTTTTCGTAAAAAATATGAATGCGAAACAAAGGGTTACCCGACTTCTTCGTTTCAAACACTAGCGCCTTTAACTAAAATCTGTTACAAACATATATTTATCAATTCCGAGAACTTTTAGAATGTAAGTCAAAGTTCGTGGATTTAGGTATGGCGCAAATGTATAAAACAAATCAGAGTGTGAATTAAATGTCATGTGAACGTAAAATCGACCAGAACCGAAATCGTTACTTTATTAAATTGGCCCAGATCAATATGTATTATTTACCTTTAATAAAAAGGCCGTTTGTCCCAAGGCGGCATTAATTTCGCTCCATTCCACTTGGTCATGCCGGAGTCGGCCCAAACGAAAACCGCTTATTGTGCTTAAAAAAGAATTTTGGATTTATGTGATATTGTAGTTTTAAATCCTCCCACCCGTACTCTCCGTCCACCCAAATATGGAAGACAAGGTCAAGCACATTCGTACGGGATAAACATCGAATCTGTTCATTCGCTTGCTTGATCTGCAACTTCAAAGAGCGCTGCTCATCCGATTGTTCAATGAGGATGCTGAGAAGGCCATAATTTAGAAATTCAAAAAAAAACGAAGTGCCTGTGATTGTCTCTCAACCGCCGATACAGCTCCTCATCCCGTTCACCAATTTTCCTCCGCTCTTCCTGCTTTGCATCCAATTCGCGCATCAATGTTCGTTCCTCCTCTTCTAATAACGATAACTGGTCCAAGAGATCGCATTCTTCCGACTGTGTTGCAAAATATTTAAAATGGCAATTTGTTCATTTTTCAGGCTCGGAAATGGATGTCATATATGGGTGATTAGCGTCCGCGAAGACAGGCAGAAAACATAAACCAGGAGTTTGGGCCCCATCGTTCGGCTCCAGATACATTAAAAACCCACATCTTTTTCCTATTTAAATTAAATGCCAGAATTAAATTGTAATAAAAACCATTCAATTCGAATGGTAACTAATAAAAAATTTCCCAGAATTTGGTATAAGGCATCCTGTATTACACACTTTTAATGCATCCAATTTGATGCGCGAAGCGTCCATGTCAAATGGACAGTCCGCACGACGTTGTAACAAATGGTCCAGCGACTTTTTGTACTGGATGCATTCCTTCTCCAACTGACCCAGCTGCTTGTTAAGCTCTGATGTTACTGCATTGGCACATTTCTGAACATTTCAAAGTTTGACCCAAAATTAAATCGTTTTTTGAGTTTATTATAAGGGACACTTTACCTTGCACATTGGCACTTCCAATGGAGTGCTGGAGTCGGCCACCAAATCCAACAGATTTGCAGTTTGGGAAGTGCCTACAGCAGAGGTCAGGTCAATGCAATGCTTAATTAAGATTGATGTAAGAAAGTGACAAAAAACCAATACTAAAGCCAAAACCTCATAAGTTGCAGAAAAGTCCGGCTTAGTATCGGCAGCGGTCGAACAGGATGCTCCGTCACTGCGCAATGCACCCGATTTGGTAGACGAAGCACCGTCAGTCCCATCCTCTGTCGGCCCAAACAATGACGGGTGCAATTCCAAGCGGCACTGGCATACCTTGAATATAAAATCCCCTTAAATATAAATTAAAAAAATGCCTTTTTCTTCGTCTGCTAGTCCTTATCCAAAAGAAAGGGCCAGATGCTATCCCATCCCCTTGCAATCAAAAAGTATTTTAAATGAAGAATGCGCACTTTGAAAGCATAAAATGGAAAACTTCCGGTTGTTTTCAAAAATTCTCTAAAATATCAATTTTGTTTTTTTGATAGGTTTTTTTCTGGTATTGGTTTGTCCTACAATATTAGATTGCCCAAGTTTATGACTAACCAAACAATGGACAGTTGATGAATGCACTGGTTGAAGTTGATTTGGTTGGAGGTCTCTACAGGTGCTGGCGCCTTGAGGTACAACTGCCATAGCAATAACGCCTTTTTCTAACGAATGAACATTGCTATTTGCACCCACCATTAGTAGATAGATATAGTCAAAAATTTAATCCATATTTTATTGTTTGTTATACAAGAATTTGCGAGTTATTAACTTATTAACCTTTGTTCATAGATAGAAAATCGAATTTTCCAGTTTGAAAAAAACAACATAAGATGTGTTTAATTTAAAATTCATTGTAAAGAATGGGTACCATCCACCACCATTTTCATCATCGCCTTTTGTCAACGATCGACCGGATCGGTTTTCTAGATAATCTTTGATCGTGAACAAAAATGTACTGATTAATTTTAACTAAAACAAAAACAATAGACAGAACCAGGATGGGGCAGAAGGCTCAATTACCCCACTCCCCATACTGTAAAACTAACATTTTCAAAGGAAATAGGCACACATTTTTTGAAAATTTGCCAATTTCCTTAAAATTTCCTAGTTTTACCGGCGAAGCCTGTTGGCATGGCAGAGTCCAGGTGGGGGATTGATGTTTGACTTATCTTTGTTGGAAATCCCTTTTTAAAGCTAAAACAAAAGTATGACCAGAAGAGCTTTTCACTTAATTAATGAGCGGACCCTTTCGCAACTTTCCCTATGTGATAAATTGAAAAAGTAACAGCCGTCCATCACATGAGCAGAACAAAGAAAGGCGGCGGCGTTAACATAATCAGCTAAGAATACGTAACCCAATAGAGTTTATTTTTAACATATTAAAAGAGGAATTTGAAAACCCAAAAAACTGGATCGAAAAAATATAAATAAGGACAGAGGTTGTAAGCTTTAAAAAACGCCAAATATGGGGTCGGGGTCGTCGCGGTACTTTTCGTCGCCGCTCACTTTGAAGTGCCATATCTTTTTTGTTAACCAACTATTTCAAAAATAACTTTTATCTTCTGAAAGCTCTATGTGTTCTGCGTTTATATGTTAAGAATTCAAAACGATTCATTGAGCTACAAAAAAGTTATGGCGAAATAAGTCAGAAAAAATCGGTTTTTTGAGTTTTTTGATCATAATTTTTTTGTATCTTAACGAAATTTTTTTTTAATTTTGTAGGCTAATAGAGAATATGAAATGTATTCGAACCATACCATTTTTATAATGAAATTTTTTTTTAATTTTGTAGGCTAATAGAGAATATGAAATGTATTCTAACCATACCATTTTTATTTTTTTTCGTTAATAAAGAAAAAAGTTATGGCCTCCGCGACGAAACGTCCCGCGACGAACTGGGCGGTTCCCCAAATATGACCATAAAATATGCCCTTCCCGAAAAAAGCCCAAATACGACCTAAAATATTTAATAAAAATTTATTTTTTTTTAAAATTTTATATAAAAACTAAAAAATTTAAGGAAATATTTTTAAAGATTACTTTTAATTTCCAAAATATTTAACAAAATCTTCTAAAGAATTTCCAATGATTTTACAAAAGTCGATTCTTAGGGGTGCTTTTTTCAAGCGTCAAAAAGTGCTAAACTTTCTGCATATTTTTAATTTTCCCTTTACCTTAGATTTCTCAAATTTTACTCTAATTCAATTATTTTTTTGTGCAAAATCTGTTACAAAAATACACCCAAATTTTCAAAAATTCCCCGGCGGCGCCTATCGACACCGCCTCGACACCCCCCCCCCCCCAGGGGTGCCATCGCCAAAACTCAAAAACCCGGCAAACCAGTTGAAAAACCCGGCAAAAATTTTCAAAAACCCGGCAAAAAACCCGGCTATTTTTTTAAGCCAATATTTCAATGTAAAACAACGTAAAAATATTTAAACAACATATTTATCACCACTTTTCACCTGTTTGAGTAAATTTGTCAATGAAAGAAAGCAACCATGAGCGTTTGGGCACAAAATATTTGAATTGAATTTGATAGAAATGATAGAATTCAACAATGGTATGCCAATACTGTTCCTCTCGTCCGTTTTGATGTTCTTGAGAACAGAAAAGACTGATTCACAAAAGGCATTGGAAGGAAAAATTGATAGAATAGCAGAGACTAGTGATTTGAGCTGAATTGTGTTTTGGGGATTTAAAAACAGGCTGGTCATTTCTTTAATTGTGAGACAAAAGCTACACAAATTTGATGAAACAATCATTTATTTATCATTCGAAGAGAAATACATGAATTTGATAATAAATAATAAGGACTATTTTTAGTAGAGACCGGATTTTTCAAATCCGCAAGGCCGGGCCGGGCTGACTTTTTCAAAAGCAGCAAGGTTCCGGGCCCTGCCGCTCAAAACCTTGTCAACCTTGTAACCTTGTCAACCTTGTTGTTTTAAATTGCCGGGCTCTGTACAAGGTTACAAGGTTGTAAAAAAATTCCAAATATGTTTTTATTAAGGTTAAAAACCCAAAAATGGAAACGATTGGCTTGGTATAATAACAACCTTTTATCATTAAGTGTAAATGGACATTAATAATTGTAATTGAGCTGGATTTGAAAAAAAATAAAAATGAACTATTTTTGCCAAGATCATAACCTTGTAAAATCCTGTCAAATTCCACAAGGCCGGGCCGGGTTGGCCTTTTTAAAAAAAAAACTGCAAGGTTCCGGGCCTTGCCGCTCAAAACCTTGTCAACCTTGTAACCTTGTCAACCTTGTTTTTTTCCAAAAAACGCAAGGCCGGGTTGCCGGGCCTTGCAAAACCTTGTACAGGGCCCGGCCTTGTCCGGTCTCTAATTTTTAGCTCAATTCAAACACAATTTACATGTATTATTAAAAAATTTTCATTCAATTTTTCTTATTGTTTAATGAATAATTCCTAAAAGGCACTAAAATCTTATTTGCCAAGCACAATTAGAACGATTTGTTATAAGACCTGTTCTCTTTTACCTTTGTTAAATGAATGGAAAACAGAAACCCGGCAAAAACCCAAAAACCCGGCAAAAAACCCGGCAACTTCAAAAACCCGGCAAAAACCCGGCACGGACCCCCAAAACCCGGCAAATGCCGGGTTTCCAGGGTAAAATGGCACCCCTGACCCCCCCCCCCCCCCATTTTTTTTTTTATTGAAAATAACGTTTTTTTATTACAAGTGATAAATTTTTGGAGTGTCTTTTGAATTCGCAAATTCTCCACTATATGTCCTTTGAAATCACCTTATCAGTCCTTTGAAATCGGCCTTGGCCGATCCGAACGCTGATCTATCCAAACCATGTTTCAGACTGCAGCAGACCTTTTTCAAGGACATCCTTGGAATTTTGTTAAATAACCTGCCTACTTAAATTATTGCTTTCATTTCGAATGGTCCCATTGCGACACACAGTGCCAACATTTAGACAGATTAATGCCAATTCAAATTTTTGTTATTTTTTTTCAGCCAGGAATGGGCTAGAGGCAATGAGCTTGGGTCCACTTTTTTGCTCAACTGCGACCGGGGCGTTTGGTCAACAATAAAATGGCTGATGAAGAGCAGAAAATTGTCAGCACATAAATAATTTGCTCGCCGCAATTTAATTGTTTTCTTTTTATTATTTGTTCTTTTTTTGATATCTGCAAATATAAAACTTAGTGACAAATTACTGTAAAACTAAAATTCCATTGGTTTCCTACCGTATACAAATGATGCCGTACCGTATACTCCATTACTATAGCCAACAGAGGGGGGCTGGGCTTGATAAATACAGCCACCCTCCCTCCCCCTGCCCCGAAATTCGATCGAAAATTAATTCGAAATTTCCGGCGTCGCCGAACATTACATATTTAATGCAAATTTTGTTCGAAAAGTGAGAATCAGACAACGAACCACATTGCCGGGAACAGATGGTAATTTTAAGCTAATTTAGCATTTGATTTTTTTCTTTCTTCCCACACCAATTCCGCCTTTCAATTATTGATCACGGATGGAGGAGGCGAATCGGGGGGGGGGGGGACAAAAATGGACGACAACGACAAATTGAGTCTCATCAGAGTTGGGCAAGGCAATTTTAACGGGTGATTTTGAGGCAGAATTAAACCATAGCAATTGTGCGGTGTTGGGCATTAATCAATCATCATTTCATTCATCCCAATTTGCCCCCTGGCTGATCGCGATCAAAATGCCCAATGTTATAATATAGTAAAAAGAGATGTCAGCCAGGACCAGGCTTTTTGTTGGGGCCTCGGGGTATGAAATTCGAGCCGGGGTGGCCCCTGCATTGTTGTGCGCTGCATGGCCATTTCCCGAACTCGTATCCGGGTTTTTCTGAATTTTCCGGGCCTACCAAATCTCATTTATTGTTGTATTATTATTCGTAATGCGGTCACGAAACAATTAAATTTGATTGACAAATGCAAATAAATGCCTTATTAGCAGCAGCACAATTCATTCATTCATTAATCGGCCCATTCTTAGTGTAAGGGATACCGTTGGCATTCTCAATTATTTAATTATATTTAATTATTCTTTCATTTATCCATTTTCTCATAGTTTAAACATTCATTTATCTTCCGATCACATGTTTTCCATCTTTCCGTTTGTCCACGCCCATTTTTCCTTTTATCCCTTTTTCCCCAACGATCATTCTGATGGAGATACTTCAACTTTAACATCGATCGTTTCTTTTGCTTCTCTTCGTCGTTTTATTCCTTTTAACCAACAACAAAAGAATAAATACATTTCGTCCGAACGAGTCGTCTCTGGGGTATAACATCAAGTCCAGGGCCCGGCCTTTCCCCAATTCCCTTTTTCACCATCCGGGGACAACGGTGCGTGGTTGGTCTGGGGGGCCCAGGGCGCCTCCCTCACTGGTAGCACCGGATGGTTCCCATTTTTGGGAAAACGACCCGTCAACGACGAGCGAAGAAGAAGAAAGGAACAAGCCGGCAGAAGTATGAGGGGATCCCCGGCCTTCGGGCAGGAGACAAAAAATCGCGTGTGCCCGGTCTAGCAATCGGCTAAAGGGGCTATTGAGTTGCATATTGAGTTGATAAAAATAAGCCCGGATTAGTATGAATCTAAAGGGGCTGGCGCCTAATTGATTTTGAATGAGTTGCCGGTGGATCAAAGGTATTTCACATCAAAGTTCAAATACTGTATTTTTACGGTCTTTCACATGAAATGGTATTCACGTGAAGGCGCCGCTGCGTCGTTTGTTTTACATAATTTTGTTCGCGGCAGCGACTGGAAAATTTTCTCACATTCCGACCGCTATAAGTGTTGAAACTTTTAAAGAATATACCTAATATTCCCAACGATAAAAGCATAGACAATGCTCTTCTGTATTAAGTGAGCTTTCTGTCATAAGACGCATATCGGTTTGGAAAATAGACATTTACGCCGAATTGGCGACAGTACCACTCCACCAAGGGGCAGGCGGAAGTTATGCATACCAAAAGAAAGCTCTTTCCGAGCTGAACAAG
Source organism: Heterodera filipjevi (assembly GCA_039877585.1). Classification (NCBI taxonomy): domain Eukaryota; kingdom Metazoa; phylum Nematoda; class Chromadorea; order Rhabditida; family Heteroderidae; genus Heterodera; species Heterodera filipjevi. The sequence goes on from JBDPZO010000008.1 coordinate 8,923,036, forward strand.
ATGATCATTAAAATATTTTATTCTGTTCAGGTACAAAGGTGTAAGGATAAGTTTTACACTTCGGATAATGCGTCAAGGTAAGCAAGCAGATACATTGCTCGCACTACTAGAAAACAAGGAAGCCTAAACAGAAATTAATAAAAATAAATTATTTTAGAATATACTTTGAGATGACAGACATGTCACATTATTACCGCTATAAGTGTTGAAACTGTTAAAGAATCTACCTAATATTGCCAACGATAAAAGCATAGACAATGCTCTTCTGTATTAAGTGAGCTTTCTGTCATAAGACGCATATGGGTTTGGAAAATAGACATTTACGCCGAATTGGCGACAGTACCACTCCACCAAGGGGCAGGCGGAAGTTATGCATACCAAAAGAAAGCTCTTTCCGAGCTGAACAAGATGATCATTAAAATATTTTATTCTGTTCAGGTACAAAGGTGTAAGGATAAGTTTTACACTTCGGATAATGCGTCAAGGTAAGCAAGCAGATACATTGCTCGCACTACTAGAAAACAAGGAAGCCTAAACAGAAATTAATAAAAATAAATTATTTTAGAATATACTTTGAGATGACAGACATGTCACATTATTACCGCTATAAGTGATGAAACTGCTAAAGAATCTACCTAATATTGCCAACGATAAAAGCATAGACAATGCTCTTCTGTATTAAGTGAGCTTTCTGTCATAAGACGCATATGGGTTTGGAAAATAGACATTTACGCCGAATTGGCGACAGTACCACTCCACCAAAGGGCAGGCGGAAGTTATGCATACCAAAAGAAAGCTCTTTCCGAGCTGAACAAGATGATCATTAAAATATTTTATTCTGTTCAGGTACAAAGGTGTAAGGATAAGTTTTACACTTCGGATAATGCGTCAAGGTAAGCAAGCAGATACATTGCTCGCACTACTAGAAAACAAGGAAGCCTAAACAGAAATTAATAAAAATAATTTATTTTAGAATATACTTTGAGATGACAGACATGTCACATTATTACCGCTATAAGTGTTGAAACTGTTAAAGAATCTACCTAATATTGCCAACGATAAAAGCATAGACAATGCTCTTCTGTATTAAGTGAGCTTTCTGTCATAAGACGCATATGGGTTTGGAAAATAGACATTTACGCCGAATTGGCGACAGTACCACTCCACCAAGGGTCAGGCGGAAGTTATGCATACCAAAAGAAAGCTCTTTCCGAGCTGAACAAGATGATCATTAAAATATTTTATTCTGTTCAGGTACAAAGGTGTAAGGATAAGTTTTACACTTCGGAAAATGCGTCAAGGTAAGCAAGCAGATACATTGCTCGCACTACTAGAAAACAAGGAAGCCTAAACAGAAATTAATAAAAATAATTTATTTTAGAATATAATATGAGATGACAGACATGTCACATTATTACCGCTATAAGTGTTGAAACTGTTAAAGAATCTACCTAATATTGCCAACGATAAAAGCATAGACAATGCTCTTCTGTATTAAGTGAGCTTTCTGTCATAAGACGCATATGGGTTTGGAAAATAGACATTTACGCCGAATTGGCGACAGTACCACTCCACCAAGGGGCAGGCGGAAGTTATGCATACCAAAAGAAAGCTCTTTCCGAGCTGAACAAGATGATCATTAAAATATTTTATTCTGTTCAGGTACAAAGGTGTAAGGATAAGTTTTACACTTCGGATAATGCGTCAAGGTAAGCAAGCAGATACATTGCTCGCACTACTAGAAAACAAGGAAGCCTAAACAGAAATTAATAAAAATAAATTATTTTAGAATATACTTTGAGATGACAGACATGTCACATTATTACCGCTATAAGTGTTGAAACTGTTAAAGAATCTACCTAATATTGCCAACGATAAAAGCATAGACAATGCTCTTCTGTATTAAGTGAGCTTTCTGTCATAAGACGCATATGGGTTTGGAAAATAGACATTTACGCCGAATTGGCGACAGTACCACTCCACCAAGGGGCAGGCGGAAGTTATGCATACCAAAAGAAAGCTCTTTCCGAGCTGAACAAGATGATCATTAAAATATTTTATTCTGTTCAGGTACAAAGGTGTAAGGATAAGTTTTACACTTCGGATAATGCGTCAAGGTAAGCAAGCAGATACATTGCTCGCACTACTAGAAAACAAGGAAGCCTAAACAGAAATTAATAAAAATAAATTATTTTAGAATATACTTTGAGATGACAGACATGTCACATTATTACCGCTATAAGTGTTGAAACTGTTAAAGAATCTACCTAATATTGCCAACGATAAAAGCATAGACAATGCTCTTCTGTATTAAGTGAGCTTTCTGTCATAAGACGCATATGGGTTTGGAAAATAGACATTTACGCCGAATTGGCGACAGTACCACTCCACCAAAGGGCAGTCGGAAGTTATGCATACCAAAAGAAAGCTCTTTCCGAGCTGAACAAGATGATCATTAAAATATTTTATTCTGTTCAGGTACAAAGGTGTAAGGATAAGTTTTACACTTCGGATAATGCGTCAAGGTAAGCGAGCAGCGGCCAGGCACGTTTCGGCCCCCACGTTTCGGCCCCAGACTCGTTTAGGACCTTGTAATTTTTTTCAAAGTCAACCAAATTTCACAAATTTGGTATCATTCTAAAGCTTTAAGTGTTTAGAAGGTATGAATAAGCTATTGCTAATCGATTGACCAACTTAAAAAAAAGTTACAACATGAAAAAGACTAAAAAGTCAGAATTTTGGTATTTTTTGGTTCATACATTTTCTGTAAATCGACTATTCTTTAAGACTTTTAGAAGTCTAATAGAGCTCATGAAGAGCTTTCGAATGATAATAAATTTGTTGCATTTGGTTGGCAATGAAAAAAGTTATGATACTTTAAATGTTGCTGGGGCCGAAACGTGGGGGCCGAAACGACCCCGACCCAGCAAGCAGATACATTGCTCGCACTACTAGAAAACAAGGAAGCCTAAACAGAAATTAATAAAATTAATTTATTTTAGAATATAATATGAGATGACAGACATGTCACATTATTACCGCTATAAGTGATGAAACTGCTAAAGAATCTACCTAATATTGCCAACGATAAAAGCATAGACAATGCTTTTCTGTATTAAGTGAGCTTTCTGTCATAAGACGCATATGGGTTTGGAAAATAGACATTTACGCCGAATTGGCGACAGTACGACTCCACCAAGGGTCAGGCGGAGGTTATGCATACCAAAAGAAAGCTCTTTCCGAGCTGAACAAGATGATCATTAAAATATTTAATTCTGTTCAGGTACAAAGGTGTAAGGATAAGTTTTACATTTCGGATAATGCGTCAAGGTAAGCAAGCAGATACATTGCTCGCACTACTAGAAAACAAGGAAGCCTAAACAGAAATTAATAAAAATAATTTATTTTAGAATATACTTTGAGATGACAGACATGTCACATTATTACCGCTATAAGTGTTGAAACTGTTAAAGAATCTACCTAATATTGCCAACGATAAAAGCATAGACAATGCTCTTCTGTATTAAGTGAGCTTTCTGTCATAAGACGCATATGGGTTTGGAAAATAGACATTTACGCCGAATTGGCGACAGTACCACTCCACCAAAGGGCAGGCGGAAGTTATGCATACCAAAAGAAAGCTCTTTCCGAGCTGAACAAGATGATCATTAAAATATTTTATTCTGTTCAGGTACAAAGGTGTAAGGATAAGTTTTACACTTCGGATAATGCGTCAAGGTAAGCAAGCAGCGGCCAGGCACGTTTCGGCCCCCACGTTTCGGCCCCAGACTCGTTTAGGATCTTGTAACTTTTTTCAAAATCAACCAAATTTCACAAATTTGGTATCATTCTAAAGCTTTAAGTGTTTAGAAGGTATGAATAAGCTATTGCTAATCGATTGACCAACTTAAAAAAAGTTACAACATGAAAAAGACTAAAAAGTCAGAATTTTGGTATTTTTTGGTTCATACATTTTCTGTAAATCGACTATTCTTTAAGACTTTTAGAAGTCTAATAGAGCTCATGAAGAGCTTTCGAATGATAATAAATTTGTTGCATTTGGTTGGCAATGAAAAAAGTTATGATACTTTAAATGTTGCTGGGGCCGAAACGTGGGGGCCGAAACGACCCCGACCCAGCAAGCAGATACATTGCTCGCACTACTAGAAAACAAGGAAGCCTAAACAGAAATTAATAAAAATAATTTATTTTAGAATATAATATGAGATGACAGACATGTCACATTATTACCGCTATAAGTGATGAAACTGCTAAAGAATCTACCTAATATTGCCAACGATAAAAGCATAGACAATGCTCTTCTGTATTAAGTGAGCTTTCTGTCATAAGACGCATATGGGTTTGGAAAATAGACATTTACGCCGAATTGGCGACAGTACCACTCCACCAAGGGGCAGGCGGAAGTTATGCATACCAAAAGAAAGCTCTTTCCGAGCTGAACAAGATGATCATTAAAATATTTAATTCTGTTCAGGTACAAAGGTGTAAGGATAAGTTTTACACTTCGGAAAATGCGTCAAGGTAAGCAAGCAGATACATTGCTCTCACTACTAGAAAACAAGGAAGCCTAAACAGAAATTAATAAAAATAATTTATTTTAGAATATAATACGAGATGACAGACATGTCACATTATTACCGCTATAAGTGATGAAACTGCTAAAGAATCTACCTAATATTGCCAACGATAACAGCATAGACAATGCTCTTCTGTATTAAGTGAGCTTTCTGTCATAAGACGCATATGGGTTTGGAAAATAGACATTTACGCCGAATTGGCGACAGTACGACTCCACCAAGGGGCAGGCGGAAGTTATGCATACCAAAAGAAAGCTCTTTCCGAGCTGAACAAGATGATCATTAAAATATTTTATTCTGTTCAGGTACAAAGGTGTAAGGATAAGTTTTACACTTCGGAAAATGCGTCAAGGTAAGCAAGCAGATACATTGCTCGCACTACTAGAAAACAAGGAAGCCTAAACAGAAATTAATAAAAATAATTTATTTTAGAATATAATATGAGATGACAGACATGTCACATTATTACCGCTATAAGTGATGAAACTGCTAAAGAATCTACCTAATATTGCCAACGATAAAAGCATAGACAATGCTCTTCTGTATTAAGTGAGCTTTCTGTCATAAGACGCATATGGGTTTGGAAAATAGACATTTACGCCGAATTGGCGACAGTACCACTCCACCAAGGGGCAGGCGGAAGTTATGCATACCAAAAGAAAGCTCTTTCCGAGCTGAACAAGATGATCATTAAAATATTTAATTCTGTTCAGGTACAAAGGTGTAAGGATAAGTTTTACACTTCGGAAAATGCGTCAAGGTAAGCAAGCAGATACATTGCTCGCACTACTAGAAAACAAGGAAGCCTAAACAGAAATTAATAAAAATAATTTATTTTAGAATATAATATGAGATGACAGACATGTCACATTATTACCGCTATAAGTGATGAAACTGCTAAAGAATCTACCTAATATTGCCAACGATAAAAGCATAGACAATGCTCTTCTGTATTAAGTGAGCTTTCTGTCATAAGACGCATATGGGTTTGGAAAATAGACATTTACGCCGAATTGGCGACAGTACCACTCCACCAAGGGGCAGGCGGAAGTTATGCATACCAAAAGAAAGCTCTTTCCGAGCTGAACAAGATGATCATTAAAATATTTAATTCTGTTCAGGTACAAAGGTGTAAGGATAAGTTTTACACTTCGGAAAATGCGTCAAGGTAAGCAAGCAGATACATTGCTCGCACTACTAGAAAACAAGGAAGCCTAAACAGAAATTAATAAAAATAATTTATTTTAGAATATAATATGAGATGACAGACATGTCACATTATTACCGCTATAAGTGATGAAACTGCTAAAGAATCTACCTAATATTGCCAACGATAAAAGCATAGACAATGCTCTTCTGTATTAAGTGAGCTTTCTGTCATAAGACGCATATGGGTTTGGAAAATAGACATTTACGCCGAATTGGCGACAGTACCACTCCACCAAGGGGCAGGCGGAAGTTATGCATACCAAAAGAAAGCTCTTTCCGAGCTGAACAAGATGATCATTAAAATATTTAATTCTGTTCAGGTACAAAGGTGTAAGGATAAGTTTTACACTTCGGAAAATGCGTCAAGGTAAGCAAGCAGATACATTGCTCGCACTACTAGAAAACAAGGAAGCCTAAACAGAAATTAATAAAAATAATTTATTTTAGAATATAATACGAGATGACAGACATGTCACATTATTACCGCTATAAGTGATGAAACTGCTAAAGAATCTACCTAATATTGCCAACGATAAAAGCATAGACAATGCTCTTCTGTATTAAGTGAGCTTTCTGTCATAAGACGCATATGGGTTTGGAAAATAGACATTTACGCCGAATTGGCGACAGTACGACTCCACCAAGGGGCAGGCGGAAGTTATGCATACCAAAAGAAAGCTCTTTCCGAGCTGAACAAGATGATCATTAAAATATTTTATTCTGTTCAGGTACAAAGGTGTAAGGATAAGTTTTACACTTCGGAAAATGCGTCAAGGTAAGCAAGCAGATACATTGCTCGCACTACTAGAAAACAAGGAAGCCTAAACAGAAATTAATAAAAATAATTTATTTTAGAATATAATATGAGATGACAGACATGTCACATTATTACCGCTATAAGTGATGAAACTGCTAAAGAATCTACCTAATATTGCCAACGATAAAAGCATAGACAATGCTCTTCTGTATTAAGTGAGCTTTCTGTCATAAGACGCATATGGGTTTGGAAAATAGACATTTACGCCGAATTGGCGACAGTACCACTCCACCAAGGGGCAGGCGGAAGTTATGCATACCAAAAGAAAGCTCTTTCCGAGCTGAACAAGATGATCATTAAAATATTTTATTCTGTTCAGGTACAAAGGTGTAAGGATAAGTTTTACACTTCGGAAAATGCGTCAAGGTAAGCAAGCAGATACATTGCTCGCACTACTAGAAAACAAGGAAGCCTAAACAGAAATTAATAAAAATAATTTATTTTAGAATATAATATGAGATGACAGACATGTCACATTATTACCGCTATAAGTGATGAAACTGCTAAAGAATCTACCTAATATTGCCAACGATAAAAGCATAGACAATGCTCTTCTGTATTAAGTGAGCTTTCTGTCATAAGACGCATATGGGTTTGGAAAATAGACATTTACGCCGAATTGGCGACAGTACCACTCCACCAAGGGGCAGGCGGAAGTTATGCATACCAAAAGAAAGCTCTTTCCGAGCTGAACAAGATGATCATTAAAATATTTAATTCTGTTCAGGTACAAAGGTGTAAGGATAAGTTTTACACTTCGGAAAATGCGTCAAGGTAAGCAAGCAGATACATTGCTCGCACTACTAGAAAACAAGGAAGCCTAAACAGAAATTAATAAAAATAATTTATTTTAGAATATAATATGAGATGACAGACATGTCACATTATTACCGCTATAAGTGATGAAACTGCTAAAGAATCTACCTAATATTGCCAACGATAAAAGCATAGACAATGCTCTTCTGTATTAAGTGAGCTTTCTGTCATAAGACGCATATGGGTTTGGAAAATAGACATTTACGCCGAATTGGCGACAGTACCACTCCACCAAGGGGCAGGCGGAAGTTATGCATACCAAAAGAAAGCTCTTTCCGAGCTGAACAAGATGATCATTAAAATATTTATTCTGTTCAGGTACAAAGGTGTAAGGATAAGTTTTACACTTCGGAAAATGCGTCAAGGTAAGCAAGCAGATACATTGCTCGCACTACTAGAAAACAAGGAAGCCTAAACAGAAATTAATAAAAATAATTTATTTTAGAATATAATATGAGATGACAGACATGTCACATTATTACCGCTATAAGTGATGAAACTGCTAAAGAATCTACCTAATATTGCCAACGATAAAAGCATAGACAATGCTCTTCTGTATTAAGTGAGCTTTCTGTCATAAGACGCATATGGGTTTGGAAAATAGACATTTACGCCGAATTGGCGACAGTACCACTCCACCAAGGGGCAGGCGGAAGTTATGCATACCAAAAGAAAGCTCTTTCCGAGCTGAACAAGATGATCATTAAAATATTTAATTCTGTTCAGGTACAAAGGTGTAAGGATAAGTTTTACACTTCGGAAAATGCGTCAAGGTAAGCAAGCAGATACATTGCTCGCACTACTAGAAAACAAGGAAGCCTAAACAGAAATTAATAAAAATAATTTATTTTAGAATATAATACGAGATGACAGACATGTCACATTATTACCGCTATAAGTGATGAAACTGCTAAAGAATCTACCTAATATTGCCAACGATAAAAGCATAGACAATGCTCTTCTGTATTAAGTGAGCTTTCTGTCATAAGACGCATATGGGTTTGGAAAATAGACATTTACGCCGAATTGGCGACAGTACGACTCCACCAAGGGGCAGGCGGAAGTTATGCATACCAAAAGAAAGCTCTTTCCGAGCTGAACAAGATGATCATTAAAATATTTTATTCTGTTCAGGTACAAAGGTGTAAGGATAAGTTTTACACTTCGGAAAATGCGTCAAGGTAAGCAAGCAGATACATTGCTCGCACTACTAGAAAACAAGGAAGCCTAAACAGAAATTAATAAAAATAATTTATTTTAGAATATACTTGAGATGACAGACATGTCACATTATTACCGCTATAAGTGTTGAAACTGTTAAAGAATCTACCTAATATTGCCAACGATAAAAGCATAGACAATGCTTTTCTGTATTAAGTGAGCTTTCTGTCATAAGACGCATATGGGTTTGGAAAATAGACATTTACGCCGAATTGGCGACAGTACGACTCCACCAAGGGGCAGGCGGAAGTTATGCATACCAAAAGAAAGCTCTTTCCGAGCTGAACAAGATGATCATTAAAATATTTTATTCTGTTCAGGTACAAAGGTGTAAGGATAAGTTTTACACTTCGGATAATGCGTCAAGGTAAGCAAGCAGCGGCCAGGCACCTTTCGGCCCCCACGTTTCGGCCCCAGACTCGTTTAGGATCTTGTAACTTTTTTCAAAATCAACCAAATTTCACAAATTTGGTATCATTCTAAAGCTTTAAGTGTTTAGAAGGTATGAATAAGCTATTGCTAATCGATTGACCAACTTAAAAAAAAGTTACAACATGAAAAAGACTAAAAAGTCAGAATATTGGTATTTTTTGGTTCATACATTTTCTGTAAATCGACTATTCTTTAAGACTTTTAGAAGTCTAATAGAGCTCATGAAGAGCTTTCGAATGATAATAAATTTGTTGCATTTGGTTGGCAATGAAAAAAGTTATGATACTTTAAATGTTGCTGGGGCCGAAACGTGGGGGCCGAAACGACCCCGACCCAGCAAGCAGATACATTGCTCGCACTACTAGAAAACAAGGAAGCCTAAACAGAAATTAATAAAATTAATTTATTTTAGAATATAATATGAGATGACAGACATGTCACATTATTACCGCTATAAGTGATGAAACTGCTAAAGAATCTACCTAATATTGCCAACGATAAAAGCATAGACAATGCTTTTCTGTATTAAGTGAGCTTTCTGTCATAAGACGCATATGGGTTTGGAAAATAGACATTTACGCCGAATTGGCGACAGTACGACTCCACCAAGGGTCAGGCGGAGGTTATGCATACCAAAAGAAAGCTCTTTCCGAGCTGAACAAGATGATCATTAAAATATTTAATTCTGTTCAGGTACAAAGGTGTAAGGATAAGTTTTACATTTCGGATAATGCGTCAAGGTAAGCAAGCAGATACATTGCTCGCACTACTAGAAAACAAGGAAGCCTAAACAGAAATTAATAAAAATAATTTATTTTAGAATATAATATGAGATGACAGACATGTCACATTATTACCGCTATAAGTGATGAAACTGCTAAAGAATCTACCTAATATTGCCAACGATAAAAGCATAGACAATGCTCTTCTGTATTAAGTGAGCTTTCTGTCATAAGACGCATATGGGTTTGGAAAATATACATTTACGCCGAATTGGCGACAGTACCACTCCACCAAGGGGCAGGCGGAAGTTATGCATACCAAAAGAAAGCTCTTTCCGAGCTGAACAAGATGATCATTAAAATATTTAATTCTGTTCAGGTACAAAGGTGTAAGGATAAGTTTTACACTTCGGAAAATGCGTCAAGGTAAGCAAGCAGATACATTGCTCGCACTACTAGAAAACAAGGAAGCCTAAACAGAAATTAATAAAAATAATTTATTTTAGAATATAATACGAGATGACAGACATGTCACATTATTACCGCTATAAGTGATGAAACTGCTAAAGAATCTACCTAATATTGCCAACGATAAAAGCATAGACAATGCTCTTCTGTATTAAGTGAGCTTTCTGTCATAAGACGCATATGGGTTTGGAAAATAGACATTTACGCCGAATTGGCGACAGTACGACTCCACCAAGGGGCAGGCGGAAGTTATGCATACCAAAAGAAAGCTCTTTCCGAGCTGAACAAGATGATCATTAAAATATTTTATTCTGTTCAGGTACAAAGGTGTAAGGATAAGTTTTACACTTCGGAAAATGCGTCAAGGTAAGCAAGCAGATACATTGCTCGCACTACTAGAAAACAAGGAAGCCTAAACAGAAATTAATAAAAATAATTTATTTTAGAATATACTTTGAGATGACAGACATGTCACATTATTACCGCTATAAGTGTTGAAACTGTTAAAGAATCTACCTAATATTGCCAACGATAAAAGCATAGACAATGCTTTTCTGTATTAAGTGAGCTTTCTGTCATAAGACGCATATGGGTTTGGAAAATAGACATTTACGCCGAATTGGCGACAGTACGACTCCACCAAGGGGCAGGCGGAAGTTATGCATACCAAAAGAAAGCTCTTTCCGAGCTGAACAAGATGATCATTAAAATATTTTATTCTGTTCAGGTACAAAGGTGTAAGGATAAGTTTTACACTTCGGAAAATGCGTCAAGGTAAGCAAGCAGATACATTGCTCGCACTACTAGAAAACAAGGAAGCCTAAACAGAAATTAATAAAAATAATTTATTTTAGAATATACTTTGAGATGACAGACATGTCACATTATTACCGCTATAAGTGTTGAAACTGTTAAAGAATCTACCTAATATTGCCAACGATAAAAGCATAGACAATGCTTTTCTGTATTAAGTGAGCTTTCGGTCATAAGACGCATATGGGTTTGGAAAATAGACATTTACGCCGAATTGGCGACAGTACGACTCCACCAAGGGGCAGGCGGAAGTTATGCATACCAAAAGAAAGCTCTTTCCGAGCTGAACAAGATGATCATTAAAATATTTAATTCTGTTCAGGTACAAAGGTGTAAGGATAAGTTTTACACTTCGGAAAATGCGTCAAGGTAAGCAAGCAGATACATTGCTCGCACTACTAGAAAACAAGGAAGCCTAAACAGAAATTAATAAAAATAATTTATTTTAGAATATACTTTGAGATGACAGACATGTCACATTATTACCGCTATAAGTGTTGAAACTGTTTAAGAATCTACCTAATATTGCCAACGATAAAAGCATAGACAATGCTTTTCTGTATTAAGTGAGCTTTCTGTCATAAGACGCATATGGGTTTGGAAAATAGACATTTACGCCGAATTGGCGACAGTACGACTCCACCAAGGGGCAGGCGGAAGTTATGCATACCAAAAGAAAGCTCTTTCCGAGCTGAACAAGATGATCATTAAAATATTTTATTCTGTTCAGGTACAAAGGTGTAAGGATAAGTTTTACACTTCGGAAAATGCGTCAAGGTAAGCAAGCAGATACATTGCTCGCACTACTAGAAAACAAGGAAGCCTAAACAGAAATTAATAAAAATAATTTATTTTAGAATATAATATGAGATGACAGACATGTCACATTATTACCGCTATAAGTGATGAAACTGCTAAAGAATCTACCTAATATTGCCAACGATAAAAGCATAGACAATGCTCTTCTGTATTAAGTGAGCTTTCTGTCATAAGACGCATATGGGTTTGGAAAATAGACATTTACGCCGAATTGGCGACAGTACCACTCCACCAAGGGGCAGGCGGAAGTTATGCATACCAAAAGAAAGCTCTTTCCGAGCTGAACAAGATGATCATTAAAATATTTAATTCTGTTCAGGTACAAAGGTGTAAGGATAAGTTTTACATTTCGGATAATGCGTCAAGGTAAGCAAGCAGATACATTGCTCGCACTACTAGAAAACAAGGAAGCCTAAACAGAAATTAATAAAAATAATTTATTTTAGAATATACTTTGAGATGACAGACATGTCACATTATTACCGCTATAAGTGTTGAAACTGTTAAAGAATCTACCTAATATTGCCAACGATAAAAGCATAGACAATGCTTTTCTGTATTAAGTGAGCTTTCTGTCATAAGACGCATATGGGTTTGGAAAATAGACATTTACGCCGAATTGGCGACAGTACCACTCCACCAAGGGGCAGGCGGAAGTTATGCATACCAAAAGAAAGCTCTTTCCGAGCTGAACAAGATGATCATTAAAATATTTTATTCTGTTCAGGTACAAAGGTGTAAGGATAAGTTTTACACTTCGGATAATGCGTCAAGGTAAGCAAGCAGCGGCCAGGCACGTTTCGGCCCCCACGTTTCGGCCACAGACTCGTTTAGGACCTTGTAACTTTTTTCAAAGTCAACCAAATTTCACAAATTTGGTATCATTCTAAAGCTTTAAGTGTTTAGAAGGTATGAATAAGCTATTGCTAATCGATTGACCAACTTAAAAAAAAGTTACAACATGAAAAAGACTAAAAAGTCAGAATTTTGGTATTTTTTGGTTCATACATTTTCTGTAAATCGACTATTCTTTAAGACTTTTAGAAGTCTAATAGAGCTCATGAAGAGCTTTCGAATGATAATACATTTGTTGCATTTGGTTGGCAATGAAAAAAGTTATGATACTTTAAATGTTGCTGGGGCCGAAACGTGGGGGCCGAAACGACCCCGACCCAGCAAGCAGATACATTGCTCGCACTACTAGAAAACAAGGAAGCCTAAACAGAAATTAATAAAAATAATTTATTTTAGAGTATAATATGAGATGACAGACATGTCACATTATTACCGCTATAAGTGATGAAACTGCTAAAGAATCTACCTAATATTGCCAACGATAAAAGCATAGACAATGCTCTTCTGTATTAAGTGAGCTTTCTGTCATAAGACGCATATGGGTTTGGAAAATAGACATTTATGCCGAATTGGCGACAGTACCACTCCACCAAGGGTCAGGCGGAGGTTATGCATACCAAAAGAAAGCTCTTTCCGAGCTGAACAAGATGATCATTAAAATATTTAATTCTGTTCAGGTACAAAGGTGTAAGGATAAGTTTTACATTTCGGATAATGCGTCAAGGTAAGCAAGCAGATACATTGCTCGCACTACTAGAAAACAAGGAAGCCTAAACAGAAATTAATAAAAATAATTTATTTTAGAATATACTTTGAGATGACAGACATGTCACATTATTACCGCTATAAGTGTTGAAACTGTTAAAGAATCTACCTAATATTGCCAACGATAAAAGCATAGACAATGCTTTTCTGTATTAAGTGAGCTTTCTGTCATAAGACGCATATGGGTTTGGAAAATAGACATTTACGCCGAATTGGCGACAGTACGACTCCACCAAGGGGCAGGCGGAAGTTATGCATACCAAAAGAAAGCTCTTTCCGAGCTGAACAAGATGATCATTAAAATATTTAATTCTGTTCAGGTACAAAGGTGTAAGGATAAGTTTTACACTTCGGAAAATGCGTCAAGGTAAGCAAGCAGATACATTGCTCGCACTACTAGAAAACAAGGAAGCCTAAACAGAAATTAATAAAAATAATTTATTTTAGAATATAATATGAGATGACAGACATGTCACATTATTACCGCTATAAGTGATGAAACTGCTAAAGAATCTACCTAATATTGCCAACGATAAAAGCATAGACAATGCTCTTCTGTATTAAGTGAGCTTTCTGTCATAAGACGCATATGGGTTTGGAAAATAGACATTTACGCCGAATTGGCGACAGTACCACTCCACCAAGGGGCAGGCGGAAGTTATGCATACCAAAAGAAAGCTCTTTCCGAGCTGAACAAGATGATCATTAAAGTATTTTATTCTGTTCAGGTACAAAGGTGTAAGGATAAGTTTTACACTTCGGAAAATGCGTCAAGGTAAGCAAGCAGATACATTGCTCGCACTACTAGAAAACAAGGAAGCCTAAACAGAAATTAATAAAAATAATTTATTTTAGAATATAATATGAGATGACAGACATGTCACATTATTACCGCTATAAGTGATGAAACTGCTAAAGAATCTACCTAATATTGCCAACGATAAAAGCATAGACAATGCTCTTCTGTATTAAGTGAGCTTTCTGTCATAAGACGCATATGGGTTTGGAAAATAGACATTTATGCCGAATTGGCGACAGTACCACTCCACCAAGGGTCAGGCGGAGGTTATGCATACCAAAAGAAAGCTCTTTCCGAGCTGAACAAGATGATCATTAAAATATTTTATTCTGTTCAGGTACAAAGGTGTAAGGATAAGTTTTACATTTCGGATAATGCGTCAAGGTAAGCAAGCAGATACATTGCTCGCACTACTAGAAAACAAGGAAGCCTAAACAGAAATTAATAAAAATAATTTATTTTAGAATATACTTTGAGATGACAGACATGTCACATTATTACCGCTATAAGTGTTGAAACTGTTAAAGAATCTACCTAATATTGCCAACGATAAAAGCATAGACAATGCTTTTCTGTATTAAGTGAGCTTTCTGTCATAAGACGCATATGGGTTTGGAAAATAGACATTTACGCCGAATTGGCGACAGTACGACTCCACCAAGGGGCAGGCGGAAGTTATGCATACCAAAAGAAAGCTCTTTCCGAGCTGAACAAGATGATCATTAAAATATTTAATTCTGTTCAGGTACAAAGGTGTAAGGTGTTGTGAACCAACAAGAATTGCAAAGAGATGAAAAGATAGAAAAAAAGGGGGGCTTTCCGAGAAACGGCGGGAATGATCAGGATCAATTTAATTGTTTTGCACTTTCCCTTCTCCCACCCACTCATTAAGCCAATTTGTTGAAGTAAATAGTGCCCCTAGTGATTAATGACCATTAACGGCCGCTTAGCGGCCAACACAACCACACACACTCACACCTGTCCCACGCATTTGGCAACAAAACACCTTTACTATTTAACCCAAACCAAATGTGTGGAACGGGGCCACTTCCTTCCAGTCCCTCCCCTGCTCATTCACTTGTATTTAAGTGAACAAAAATAAATAATTAAATTGACAACGAGCAAATCATACTGAATTGGAGCTGTTCAATTCATCTGGGGGGCAATCGCATCAAACAAACGAGAGAGGTAAAAGCAAAACCTTTTTAAATCGGATTCGAAAGAATCTCTTAAAAAGGAATTGGGAAGGAAGCAAAATAAATTTGTTTGCCAGATTCGAAAGAATCAACAAACAAATCAAAGGTCAATTTTAAAAATCTGAGCCAGATCTGAAAAGATCACCTCAGAAAGGGTAAACAAACACCATAACAGATACGAAAGTATCCTTTGGTATAAAAAACCCTACCAAAAAAAAAAAGGGGGGGGCAGAAGGGCCGTTTGAATTCGCCTTGGACATTTCAGTACTAACTCTCAGTACCGTCAGTGCAGTACCGTAGCGCAGTACCGACATTTCAGTACCTTCGTTTCAGTACCGACCTTTCAGTACCGACATTTCAGTACCACTGTTTCCGCACAGAAACATCTGCACGAGTTCAGTACCGACACCAGCATTAAGTGCAACTCAAAAAACTCGACATAACATCACCGTTTGAGCCATGGCTCGCCTTTTGAAGAACCGACTAAAGATTTGCGCGGATCAGCTGGATGAGTTACTGTCTCATGACCACCCAATTGCAACATCAGCAATGAATATCGGCGAATTAAGTCTCCGAATCAACCTCATAAATGTCTGTGAAAACTGGTCATTCTGTAACGTCTGTACGGATTGGATAATTGGATCAGGCAATTCGCCTTTTTGTGAAGCCAAATGTATTTCAAGTTCTTCGGCCTGGGCTCGAATTACATCAAAGTCCCTTCCTTAGACATACCGACTAAACGTAAAAGAAACCCAATATTTGGCTTCACTCTGTCTAAAATTCCTCAGACAATTTGTCTTTGATTTGGGCAATAGTTAGGGATGAATTACCAACTCTACCAATGGAGTGAGGCGTTTCACAAATTGAGCAACCGATTTGCCTTCCCTCTGCTTGCACATTACAAGAGTCCGTTTTGCCAATTCCCGTCTCTGGGGCGAGTCCAATTTGCTGCGCAATGCCGACAGAGCCGAGTCCACTGTGCTTGCTTCTGCCGCTGTCAGCTGTTTGAACAAGTCACGCGGGGTGTCAACCCGCCAATTTCAGCCGTGCAATCTTTTCAGCGTCTGTCCAAGTACGCCCCATCGCTGCAATGTAATCTTTAAATTTTTCTGACCAACGATCAAATGAAATTACTGACTCTTCCCCAAATGCTTCAAGACCAACTGAAGTAAGGGAGCATATCCCCTGAAGCTCATCTTCGTCGTCGGACTGTGCGGTTGGTTGAAGGCATGCCCTGCTGAACAACCGGTGCATTGCCATGGGAGTGACAAATGGATGAAAGGAGCCGTTGCTGCCACCGCTCCCATCTGCCGGTTCCATGTCGGAGTAGTGCGGTCCGCCAAAGTCGTTACCTGCGCCTGTAAAGCTGATAGATTCAGATTAACATCAGCTGCATTATTATTAATCGCTTCAGTGTTTTGCTTGGTACGCCTATTGAGTGTCCTAATTGCCCGTTCTACCGTCCTCTAACTAATCATCCAAATGCTTTTTCAATGTCACTCAGCTTCACCTGGGTTTTCCCTGTCCAAAATTCACGATTATAGCCGAAACCGAAAGGTCATTAGGGTCCCCACTCATTTGCGTATATATAGCTCGAAAGCCGAACAATTGGAAAATAAAAGGAGAGAACGAAAAGGGTTCGTGCGGAGAAGAAAAAGAATTTCACTGTTCCACAGAATTTCTAAAAAAAACGGAAGAATTTTATGTACTGAGAGAATGATAGTCAAATGAGCAATTGGAAGATTTGCCCCATTTTTATGCCTTTTCCACTTCTATTCCGTCCCCAAAGAACATCATTGCGATACATTATCTGATCATGGCCAATTGTAATGGGAAAAACGCCGGGGAAGGAGATCATCGTCGACGATAGTGGGAAACGCCAGGAAAGGAAGGGTCCAGCGATAAATTTGTTTACGCTGCAAAAGCGCTGAGAAAGAACAAATTGTTACAGCTAATGCATACTCCGTTCGGATTTTACATCTTTTGAATGCCGATGATGCAGAGAACTTTGCTCTATTAGAATGGCCGACTATGAGATGGAATGGCGAATGAATTTGTGGTGGCGATTACAGGGCAGAAATGTTGAAAATAAAAGGACAAATAACAGCCCCCCCCCCCTTTTATGTAAATTTTCTTCATAAGGAAATATGAATATGCCAACAGGGGGAATTTGCTTAGATAATTTTGCATAATTATGCGATTTTTCCATCTTTTTGACTTAGGCATTATGAATTCAACTGCGTTTTCTTAATTTTTGGTTTTACGTCATTTGAATAAGTATTGTCGAATTTTTATCTTCTCGAATATGGCCTTTTTTAAATTAATTAACGGATCCGTATATAGCTCTCGTAAGAGCGCCGCGGCACATTCATTCATCACATTCACTTTTTGTCAAAAGTCCGTTCCCATCCTCGTTGGACCGTTGTCATCCTAAAAGGGCAGACAACACCAAAACCATCCGTGCTACCAATGAGGGACGGGTGTTGGCCAAGAGGATTGATGGATGGGAAAGGGAAGAAAGAAGGGTTTGGGAAGGGACGAGGGAATTGCCGATCGA
>JBDPZO010000008.1:8941147-8974653 GCA_039877585.1 Heterodera filipjevi
ACGATTTGGAAAAATCGCCAAGGTTGTTGCGGAAATAAAAGGCATAAGTAGCGAATGGACACTACTTATAACAAAATGCCTCAAAAAGACCAAGACACGGGCCAAGACGATTAGATAAAGTCGTAGAGGACTTTCAAGTGTCGGCCAACTGAAATCAGCAGGCACACGCGTTCGCACATTCAAAAACAGTCAATTGAGCCTTGCCAAAGCCAAGATGACCTGGAAACAGAACTCTCAACAACAGAACCTGGGGACAACGCCTGCGCACAAGCGGCAGGAACAACAACCACGACGGGGCGAGACAGTACCAAGTGGAAATTGCGAAAATCAAGCCACAACTTTTCATGGGTGGAAAGACGGAATGGCAGTCTTGGTGGCCAGTCTTCAACTTGGCCATCCATCGACCCTTCAAAGCTAAATTTTTAAAAATGGCGGACCTTATGTCACTCTTAAAAGGAGAAGCCAAGAACATTGTGTTTGGCTTACAACTGACCGACTCCGAACGATTTAGCAATTAAGGCACTCTCAGAAAATACGACGATAACAGCCATATGGTCCGAGAACTTCATCGACAACTCATCCAACTCAAAGCGAGTCAGTCGTTCGATGATGACAAAAAGCTCTTATTGATGTGCAGCGCATCACTCGGATGCTAAAAAACAACGCGCAGGACATAAATGCGCCACAATCTGGCTTACCTTAGAGCAAAAGGTCACAAAGCCAGTTTTGCGTCAGCTACAAGAAGCAAAACTAAAAGCGGGCGCAAATTGGGACACAGAGAAGTCCTCCTAACTTTCAAGGATCTCGTAATTGCAGAGGAAGCGATCGAAGAGATTTACAACCAATCTCACCCCAAAAGGGAGATTGGACAAAGGCCCAAAATAACGGACAAAGCCCATTCAAGAAATTTCAAGCAACAGTTCAAACAACCGTCGAGCAGAAAGCGAAAACTGCTCCAAAAAACGCGAACACTGGGCTACAAACCAAAACAATAAAGAAGCCGCAACCCCGCAACAATACAAAACCGTCTTCCTCCTGCCGTCTCTGCAACCAAAATCACTGGACTTCGGGCTGCGACCGTTATAAAAACGCCAAAACCAGGGAAGATAGGGCAAAGGCACAAAAATTATGCCTCAAGTGCTTGGCGCAACCATACAAGCACGGAGTGTTCGGCCAAAATAAGAAAGTGTGGTATTGCAACAAATGGGGGCACAATCAAGTTTGTGGTCCCCAGCAATTTGGAGCGCACCAAGCGAAAAAATCTTCTTGCAGCAGGCTTCGATTCAGCAGATGAATGGACCACAAACGCGGCAACAGCAGTCCGAAGAAGACGACCGAAGAGATGGACACACGCGCACAGCATAAATTACTGCTCACTAAAAAAGTGGACAGTATACAATCCGGCAAATCCAAAACTTACAAAGAAAGTTTTGGTGTTTTTTGATAGCGGATCTGAACGATCCTACGTCGAAGAGGCATTGGCCACGTCACTCAAGCTGGAAGCCAAAAATCCGGCTGAAATAACTCTCACAGGATTCGCAGGGGTTGACTTAGGCACTTATACCATGCACATGACAAAAATGGGCATGAGAACTATGATGGGGCAAAAAATAATTGAGCCGGAAATCACGACGCGCGTTTACGCGAAATGGCTCACGTCGAATTCGCGGACCTTACGGACTCAGATTTCGAATCAAGAGACTTGCAAAAAACTACCGAGTCTTTGCAACCGCAAATCTTAATTGGCACCGATTACTTTGCCGATTTCAACATAAAAAATGAGAAGCGGCCCCATCCGGATTTTGGATGCCAACTCAAGAGTTGGCAAGTTAATTTTTGGCAAAGGCTCCCTTCCAATCCGCAGTTGGAACAAAAAGTCACTTCTACTGCCATTTCTCATAGTGAGGTTGAAATACGTCTTCAAGAGGATGACGGACTAAACTCAATGGTCAAAAAGTTCTTTGACCTAGAAGCAGCGGGAATGGCCGACGCCTCACGTCCAACTGAAAATGAAGAATGGCTGGAACATTTCAACAAAGAACTTCATTTCAACTCGGAAGAAAAGCGATAGAAGTAGCGCTTCCATGGAACCAACGCGGGCAGAGGAGTTACAGCCCAACTACGGTTTGGCACGAGGAAGGCTTGACAACAACTTGAAAAAGTTGGACAAAGCAAAATTCGAACTGTACGACCAAATAATCAAAGAACAGCTAAAAGTGGCATAGTGGAAATCGTGCCCAATCCAAAGGTATGGACTGGCAAACTCCACTATTTACCGCATCAAGCAGTAACTAAAGACGACCATCAAACGACGAAGCTAAGGATCGTCTATGATGGGTCGGCCCATTCAAAGGACACGCCCTCGCTAAATCAATGCCTAGACAAAGGCCCCCAATTGTTAAACGATCTGATTGGTATCGTCATGCGGTGTCGCATGGCCGAGATCCTTATTCAGCAGACATCGAGAAGGCGTTTCTGCAAATCCTCATAAAAGACGAGGACCGTGACGCTCTTCGATTTCTTTGGGTCAATCAGACGGACAAGTCCTGACCTACCGCTTCCGCCGCGTGCCCTTTGGACTAATAAGCAGCCCAGCTCATTATCGGTCACAATCAAACACCATCTCGATCAAATGGATCATCCCTTGGCCCAAGACATCGCACGTAATTTATACGTGGACAACATACTTTTTGCACAGACAGCTCAAAGGACATCCCTAACATCTGTCACGAAATGCGGCAAATTTTCAAAAACGCCAACATGAACCTGAGGGAGTTCGGCGCCAATCACCAAGGAATCCTGAAACTTCCGGACGCCTGGTTAACAAATCCAACAGAATGAAAATTCTTGGGATAAGATGGAATCCATTCAAGGACCGATTGGAATTCCACCTTCCGCATTCCAGGCAGCCAAAATCACAAAAAGGACAATTTTGTCGCATTTGGCAAGTGTCTTTGACCCTTTGGGTCTGCTGTCTCCGATAATGCTGCCAGGCAAAATTTTGCTTTCAAAATTATGGCATGACAAATTCGGATGGGACGACGAATTAAACGAGCAACGGCCACCGAATGGTCGACATAATCAAGGACTGGAAAGCGGTCTGCTTGACTGTACCAAGGATGGCGTCACTTCCAAAACCCTCCGAAGAAAAGAAACACCATATTTTCGCTGGACGCCTCAGCTAAGGCCATGGGAGTTTGTGCTTATTTACGAAGAGTAGCAATAAAGGAACCACTAAAGCAATGTTGCTTTTTGCCAAAAGTCTAGTGGTTCCGCTCAAGACGCCGGTGCGGCAAAAAAACCATTCCACGTTTGGAATATACAAGCCCTCAAATATGCGACCCATGTGGCAGAAAGCTCCGGAAAGAGCTATCGGAAATTAACAGGATAATCTTTGGACAGATTCCAGGGACGCCCTCGAATGGGCCAAATCGAGCAAAAAAGCAAGACCGGTACGTGGGAAAATCGGTTACAAAAAATCCGGAGCTATATGGTCCGGTTGTCGCAGGAAACGTCGAATCCGGCTGACATAGCGTCGCGCGGCACTTCAGCAACCGAGTTGCAGAACAATGACCTCTGGCAACACGGGCCCTCTTGGCTGACCCAAGACGAAAATGAATGGCCAATGGGTCAAATAATTTTGACCCGGAAGTCGATAGACTCCACCCTTCCAAGAAGAGCCCATTATGGAGATGACACTGCCAACAATGGAGCAACATCAAATGGCTCCGCTGATCAACGAAACACGTTTCTCTTCTTGGATAAAAATCAAAAGGACTTTGGCTTTGGTCCTCCGTGTCTTTCGTCCAAAAAACTCTTTACCCATACAAGGAAATCTAAAAGAAAAAGTGGCATCAATCCAGCCAGCGACCGCGGACGAAATTCTAAAGCAGAGCAAATTTAATAAAAAATGCTCAAAAGTGCCATCCACCAGAGAAGCAACTGGAAGAAAATTTACAACTATATGCTGATGCCTACGGTATTTTAAGGAGCAAAGGCCGAATACAGGAAGGGGACGTTGTGGAAAGTGCCAAGGACCCCATTTTTCTACCACGCAAAGCGGAAATAACAGCACTCATAATTCGAGAAATTCATGTCAAAGTGCACGCAGGTGTGAGCAGTATTCTTCCGAGTTACGACAGAAATACGGGTCCCTCAAGCCGACGGACCATTCAACACACCCTACCAAAATAAAAGGAGTCGTCATTTCTGCCACATCTGCCATAAATTCAAAACAAAGCCATTCGGCCAGTTAACAATGCCTCCTCTTCCACATTTCCGAGGACATGGCCAGGCTAATCGCCCTTTCTCAACATTGGCCTAGACTACTTCGGACCCATGCTGACAAAAGCTTGGGAAAACCAAAAAGTTTGGGGCTTATTTTCACGTGCGCAGTAACACGTGGCATTCACATCGATTAGTCAAACTCTAACGGCTGAAGCATTCCTCAATGCTTGTCACGCTTCTGCGCCAGAAGGAAAACACCCAAATTAATCGTCTCAGATAACGCCAAAAATTTCAAGCTCGGCTCGGGCGCTGCACAACAAATTTGGCATTCACAAACCAACAATTAGGCTCTTCAGCAGCCATCGGTACAAAAATCAATTCGCGAACAAAGGCATTCAATGGAAATTCAACATTGAAAGAGCACCGTGGACGGAGGATTCTTCGAAAAATGGTACACCGGTCAAGGCAACCGTTACGCAAAAACACTGGGCAAAAAATTGGTCGACTTCGAGCAACTTAAAACACAAATCATCGAAATGAGAAAAATGATCAATGACAGGCCGCAACCTACATTTCAGAAGCCGAACAATCCGTCGTTTTACGTCCAATGACTTTATAAGTCCTTATGGACAACGAAGACCAAGAAATTTGGTCGGGGGAGGATCTGGACCCAAAGGATCCAGAATTTTTGGTCAATCAAAGCAGCAAACAGACACTCATCGCCAAATTCAGAAAAGCGCGGCAAGATGCTGACAAATTCTGGGACATATGGCGAAAAGAGTACTTAACAGCGCTAAGAGAAAAGCAAAAAAAGCGCCCCGCCACGACCAAAGGGGACCCGAAATAGGCGAAATAGTCATTAACATGATGAAACACCAAGAAATCATTGGAAACTCGGAAAAGTCGTGAGGCTCCTTCCGAGTAGCGACGGTCAAATACGATCGGCTGTAGTTTGGACTGAGGAAAACGGAATCAAACGGCGCTGTACCAAATTATATCCTTTAGAATTAAAGGACGAAAGGGTTTCGGATACAGGAAAGGACACAACAAATAGGGCTAAATTGGGGGATACAATTTCAAACAATGAAATCAGTTGAAAACAAAAGTTTCAGACTGGACGACGCAATTGAGCTCGACTACGACACTTTCAAGAGGAGGAGCAAGAGACAAACAGAGCGGAACCGCGGCCGCACCCATCGGAGGCGAAAGCCGCCAAGGGCGCCGCTCCACCGGAGGCGAAAGCTTCCAGGGGCGCTACCATGGCCGGCACGGGCCAAAGCCAACGCCATGGACCCAACGGAAGCGAAAGCTTCCAGGGCCAGGCCACGGCTCGCCTCAACGGAGCAGGAGTTCCTATCAAAGGGGCCGCCAACGGATTCGAAAGAATCAGAGGGCGCCGAGCGTCATCACAACGGAGATCGTCACGAACAGTCGGCATGACATACGACGGAGACGCCTCCAAGACGAAACGTGCCCACAAACTACGACAAGAGCACGAAGCCGACGACAACCAAGTCCAACAGACAACGACCGCGGCAACGTTTCAACTGGGCAACTCGACCACCCTCGCCCACGCCAATAATCACACCAGCCAACAGTGGCAGGGACACGATCATCAGCAACGGTGCCCCCTACCAAAAGGGACACACCCATTGACGGCGTGTTCCAATGTCCAGTTGGAAAGTGTCAAACTATTTGCAATGGCCGGGACGCGCATGCAAATTGCCAACAGACAGTCGCCACGCACTGAATGTGGACCTTCCGCCCATTCCACTCAGCTCTTGCCAGGTGCTGCTGCACAAATCCTTCAGGAACACGGTCGTTACCGTAATGAAGTCGCCAATGCGATTCAGACCGTAAACACACAGTGACCTGAATGCGCGGACCTCATCCGTTTGGCCGTCAGCAAAAAGCCAATCATTGGCCATCGTTTCAAGAGCGGCTCCGTGGCGCAATTGGAATACCATCCGCCAAGAAGTTCAAAGTCCTCAAAGCGCGAGGTTTACGTGAAGGCTTTTGGTGGCAGGTGACCGACATAACAACAGGCGTCAAATTGTGGGGGTTGAAATGCAGGGTCGCTCAAGAAGAAGGGCGAGAAAGGGTTCGCGCAGGAGCAGCGTTTGTCAATCGCTCCAGAAGCATGTGACACGATGGCCATTTGGAAAAAGAAAATTTAAGAGGATCGAAGAAGACATAGCAGTCGCGCTTCAAAACGCTTCCCACGTTGGGAAGACGATCGTCACGGCAAAGCTTCTTTTTATCGGAGAAGAAGCCACGGAAGCATTTGGCTACGCTATGTCAGCAATTTGCGATGGACGCGGCAATCATTCCTTCACGCGGTGCTGGGAGCACAAATGAGGCAGTAATTCTCTGGATCGGTTCCAATGCCGTTCGAACGAGAGGAGACAATGGGCTGACTTCATCGTTGAAGTTCGACCCATCATCCAAAAACTCATTGCCATCGACAAAAAGTTCGTCTGGTTGTGCCCACCAAGAGCTGAACAAACATCGATCAGTGGAAAGAATTGAGGCAGGATTCAAAGCCATCGCTCTAAGGACTGTGGTAAAGGGAGATATTGATGCTGCCGCTTTCCGACAACGATGTCCAACAGAGAGGGCTTTGACAGAGGCTGGAATTGCAAAGGCGAAGCAGCAGTGGACAAATCCCTCTTACCGGAACAGCCAAAGGACCCAAGGAACTTTGAGACGCGTCTACGCAAATTCGTCCAAGATCGGACCAAACAAAACCACAGACACGAACATCAATGCCCTTGACGTCAGTCCGGGCCCAGCCATTGGTTATGGTCGCGGCATGTACTTCCGCGGCACTTCCCACAGCTCCTGCTATATAGAAGTTGCGGAATCAATAGCGCTGGGCGGCAACTTAAAGAAGAAGAACCACACATTGGCTTCAAGGCTTTATTTTGTCGACAACGTCCAAATGAGTCAGGACAATTGAAAGCGTTGGACGAGGAGTTGGAAGCCTTATATTAAGCCAGGTCCCACAACCGGAAGAAAGGGAACGAAAAGAGAAGATCTTACGAAGCAATCAAACATATATTGCGATGGGCGGACTTGGAAAAATTATGAAGTGTTGGTTGTAGGGTTCTACCAAAACAAACACAGCAGCAAAAAACAGCGTATGGACGTGTTCTTCGTTCAAAAGCAGGGCCTCCATTGCAGAACGAACAAAAAATAAGGGAATGGAGTTCTCTGAGGGATTCCAATTGGCCAAGAGACAATTCCCTTTCGGCCATGCGTGCTCATCTCAAAGACTAAGGCAACCGCTCATAAAGATGAGAACAGAATGTCGAAGGAATGGCGCCTATCCCAACGAGAGGGCTTGTTCGAGTCTCTAATCCCAACCCAGAAACCAACTCCACTTCGGACCAATCGTTTATTACTTCCAATAAAGGTGTACAAGTGATTGAATAAGAGAATGGAAGAATGAATGAATATAAATGGAAAAGAGATCGTTAAATAGCCGTGAAGAGATAGGCGGAGCCAAAGAGAAGAGAAAGATAATTGGAGAGAATAAACGAAGAAATATAATTGTGGAATATAACTGTCGATTGAAATATAAAGAAATGGATTAATATATAAATGAATAAGCCTTAAAGCCTTACAGTGTAGTTTTTTACGCTGAATTCCAATCTAACTTTTAAATGGAAATATATTAAAATTCGAAATATGGATTAATTTAAATGAAAGAATTTGAAAATGATTTTATTTATATAAAATCATTATTTATTTATTTTTTATTTATTTATTCAACCATTAAAGGAAGTGCAACAGCAAATCACTAACTTGATAGACAGTATAAAAGCGGCGTGAAAAAAAGACTGAGAGTAAATTTAATAATAATGTGTCAAAGAGTAAAAAAGAAAAACAGGAGAGATCAGGTCTTTAGGTGTGACAGAAGTTTTAATTTGAAAAGATGTGGGGAGGGAATTAGGACAATGTAAGAAGGAAGATAATTCCATGCATTTGTGATACGATTTAAGAATAGGTTACAATTGATTGGGCTTTTTCTTTTTTTATAGATTTGTAGAGAATGTCTGCGACTAGGACGTGAGGTGAAAGGGATGAGTGTTTTGGGATCGATGTGGGTATGACAATGGCAAATCTTATGGAAGGCACAAAGATCAATGAGATTACGACGAAATGATAGGGTATCCAAATTAAATTGTTTTAAACGATTTTTATATGGTGATTTAGGCAGTCGGCATTTAATTAATGCCCATCGCGTGAAAAGTTTTTGTACACGTTCGATTTTGTCCGAAAGGGTTTTAGTTTTTGGATTCCAAATAACTGTTGCGTACTCAAGCGTAGGGCGTACAAAAGATTTATAAGCACGGGCCCAAGTAGCTGGCTTAGTGGAATGGAGTACATTTAATATTTGTAAAGCACGAAATAAGGCAGTTTTAACAATTGAGTTAATGTGACGGGAAAAATCGAGTTTACTATTAATTATAATACCCAAATCTTTAAAAAATTCTGAGGTAGCAATTTTGTTGGTATTAATTGTATAGTAGCTAGGAGATAAATTGTGAAAGGATTTGGGATTAATTGTGAGAACTTTGGTTTTGTTGGCAGCAATATTGAGTCCCCACAATTCACACCATGCCACAATGTCTGAGATTGTATCTTGAAGAGTAACGATTTCAGAATTATTTTTTACAATTTTGTAAATTTTGATATCATCAGCAAACAGTTTTATATTAACAGAGGGGTTTATTTTGAACGTTATATCATTAATATAGATAATGAAGAGCAATGGGCGAGGACAGAACCTTGTGGAACACCGGAGAAGATAGACTTTTTTGAAGAGTAATGATTGCCAATTTTAACAACAAAAGTGCGATTATCGAGAAAATTACTGATCCATCTTAGAAGTTTGCCTCTAATGCCAATGAAGTGTAATTTAGATATGTGTGGTACTGAATCGAAGGCACGTTTAAGATCAAAATAGATAACATCAATTCTATTATTATCAATCAGGGCATCAGACCAATCTTCAAATGTTTTAAGAAGCTGGGTAATTGTAGACCTTTTAGGCAAAAAACCAAATTGGTGATCAGAGATTAGTTTGTTTTTTAGAAGGAAGTCTATAATTTGTTTGGAGATAATACGTTCAAAAACCCTCATACCGAAGAGGTGATTGAGATTGGCCTGTAGTTCGAGGGATCAAATTTTGAATCTTTTTTGTGGATTGGGATAATGATAGAATGCTTCCATTTATTAGGTATATGACCACAATCGAGTGACTCTCTAAACAAAGTGGTAAGAATGGGGGAGAGAGGAAACCTCCAATGTTTGAGCAATCGATAATTGATGTTTTCAACAGTTTGAGAGAGATTGTCGGGAAATGAAGCGAGTTGATTATGAACAGTATGAATATCGAATTGAATATCATTTAAAAATTTGGAAGACTGAGTGCCATAAATATGGGGTGTTAGATTATTTCGGATATTATTGAAATATTCGGCGAATATTACAGCAAATATTTGAGCTTTAGAACACATCAGAATAAATGACAGAGTTGTAGAAGAGAGTGGGGATGAGGTCTTTAGTTTTGGTTTGTGATTTGATATATTTAAAAAATTTATTTAGTGAGGAAGTAAGGTCATTTGCCCATTTGTTTTTATAATCGGAAATGGCTTTTTTTACTTCATAGCAGATTGTTCTGTATTCTGATTTATAAATCTGAGATTTTTGGACTAACTTAAAAAAAATGAAATTTACGTTTAATTTTTTCTTTTATTTCATTTGGGTAATTAATTTGGCACTTATTCTGATGTATTTGCTTTTTTGGGAAATGTTTGTCAACAATATTTTGAATACATTACACCATATGATCGAATTTCTCATTAACATAGAAAAAATTTGAAAAATGGATTTGAGTTAACAATGGGGCAACTTTGAAGATATTTTCAATAGAAAAAACACTGACTTTAGGGCATTTAATTTTAAGAAGAGGAACATAACAAAGTTTGAATAAGACAGAATGATGGTCGGATGTAGAGAGACCAGCCTGAACTTTGATTGATGAGACAAAATGTGGGCAGTTTGTAAGACAAATGTCAAGAATGTGGGGGCCGCGCGTTGGTTCCATTACTAGTTGGGTTAGACCTAGGGTTGAAGTCAAGTCTCCTAAGGGATTATTCTTATCAGGGTTGAGCCAATTAATGTACGGACTATTTAAATCGCCACAGAGGAAGGTGTTGATAGTAAGATGTTTTTGAATAATTTTTAGTAGTTGATTTACAATTGTTTTAGGGCGATTAGGTGCGAGATAAACAGCAATGAGTCTATATGGAGATTGTTTGTTTTTTAGAATGTCAATGATTAAAATATCGAATCCATTTTTGGAAAGAGAAAGAATTGGCTTAGCGGAAACCCTGCTGTCTATTAAAATAGCAGAGCCCCCCCCCCCCCCCCCCCCCTTTGGATTTGAAATTTTGTCTATTGCATAGAAAAACTTGGAATTTGCCGAAGACCGAAAGTAGGGGGTTTAGGCCATTATCAGAAAGCCAGGTTTCGGAAAGAAAAACAATATTGAGTGAGTTGTCAAAGATAAGAGAATGAAATTCAAGAATTTTGTTTTTGATAGAGCGACAGTTAATAATTGCACAATTTAAAGGAGAATTTGAATTGAACCAATTTCAGTGGCGTGGAAGATTGGGCCCCACATTACTTAGTTTTTTGATGGATTTGGGTTAGGAGTAGAAAAAGCAGCAGTTTGTGATTGAGATTGATTACGAAAGATGTCAATTTCGGAACGCAAAATTACAGATCCAGCATAGACGATCCAATCTTGGTTGTCTTTAGACCGCTTGGACATGCAAAGTTCGTGCAGTCGGCGTTTCTCATCGAGCTGGTCTCGCGTTAGTGACTCTCGAAGGTGGGCATTAGCGAAATGAGGAGCGCTCGAGCGGATTGTTGTGTTTTTGCTACGCCAAAGGGAGAGGGCCTGTTTCTGTAAGGCACGAGAAGGCAACAAAATTTTGACGGGCCGAGCACTTTTATGAGTTGGGTTAGTTGGACGGCCCAAACGGTAAACAATATTTGGACCGCTCTCGATCCCCAACTTATCGAGAATGCATGTGACATGGAGACGGTCTTGTTCGGCCCTTTTAGAGGGAGTAGCGTCAAGACTCTCGGGCAACCCCAGCAGGGCTAGGCTTCGCTGTCTTTCTAATTCTTCGGCAGAAATTGCGATGTTGGAAGTGGATGGTGAGGGTTGGATTTTTAGATGAGTAATTGATTGGGTAAGAAGGCCGAATTGGGAGGAAAGAGTGTAATAAGCAATTGCAGAATAGGCATTTGGTCAGTGGTAAGGGAGGGGAGCAATTTATTGATTGAGTCGATAGTGGACTGGGTAATAGCAATTTGACTGTTTAAGAGGGAATTGATTTTGTCGGAGTTGTCAGCCAGTGGCGAAAGATTGGCATCAATGCGAGTGCGTTTTGTTGTCATAATACAACCAAAAATGACTTCCGCCCAGTACGGATAAGGTTTTTACCGAAATATCGGCGTTTGAAAAATAAATACCAAATAACAAATGTTGCTTTATTTGGGATGATAATATATCAAAAAAATTGAATAGTTTTACAGAAAAATAAAAAATAATCAAACCAAATAGGTTGAATTATTTTCCAAAATTAAAGGATAATTGTTTGTTCAAATGTGTTCAATACCATAACCCAAATGATGACGCATTTCTCGCTCCTTTTTCAATTTAAGTAGCTCAATTTCAAATTTGAGCTTTTCAATTTCTAAATCCAATTTGTCACTTTCTTTCTCAAGGGCTTTGATCTGTAAGTCCCGTGCAGCAGAAGATGCCGATGATGATGGCTGAGTGTTTGAAAAAACATTTTTTTTCGTCAAGCAAGTAATCAGCAGCAGTTTTTGCTGATACAACGTCCGTCACGCGAATTGGATTATGCTTATGTTAACCGAAAAGGCTTTACTGCATTAAACGCAATGGGTGTCTGTGACCACCAAAAGAAATTTATAGCATTTTTTTGTAACTACCCTGGGTTCTGCCATGAAGTTACGTTTTACGGTATTTTTTGAGATTGTAATTAAAGAAAATTTCTCCAATTAGGTGCTCTAAATTTTTTTCAAAAATGGAAGATGGTGTTCTTGACGGACTTGTGCTAGGCGATTCAGCATACCCACAGAAAAAGTGGTTGTT
This sequence comes from Heterodera filipjevi, assembly GCA_039877585.1. NCBI lineage: Eukaryota > Metazoa > Nematoda > Chromadorea > Rhabditida > Heteroderidae > Heterodera > Heterodera filipjevi. The sequence goes on from JBDPZO010000008.1 coordinate 8,953,575, forward strand.
CACTCCGATAAGATTTCCACGCACACAAAAAGAAGAAAATTACAATGTTGCACACGCCAAAACTCGAGTAACCATAGGATTTTCACGAAAAACACTAACATTTTCGAAATTTTTTCCCGGGACGTCTATCAACATTAAAAATCTCCTAAATTGAACAGCATTTGGTCAAAATCTGTTACTAAAGCACACCCAGATTTTAGGCGCCGCCGTAACCCATTTGCTTTATTTATTAGATTTTTCTCAAAATAGATCACAAAAAATTAGTCATTTTTTGCGCAACTTTTCTATCAAATTGGTCATTTTTGCTGATTTTTTGCTCTTCAAATAATTTTTTTTAATGAATTAAGAGAAATTTTTTAAAAATCCGGATCCGGCTTTTTGAAAACCGGACTCCGGAAAATTTTTCAAAAAAACGTAATCCGGAAAAATCCCACCGGAAAATTTTGAAAAAAGAAAATCCGGTTCCGGATCAGGCAAAAAAAATTTGCAGTTTGGAAATCCGGTTCCGGATCCGGGAAATCAAATTTTCCTAGCCCTAATAAAAATGTTTCGAATTTGAAAAAACCGCCTTTCATATAAAGACTAGCACGGTAGGGGAGGTTTATTGCCAGCGCTTTCATTGCCGTCGGTTTCATTGCCAGCATTTCAGTACTGTAGCCTGTTTCAAAATTAAACGTCCAGAGAAAAGTCCCGGTTTTGCCCCGGTCCCGGTTGAAAATCGAGGGCCCCGGTCCCGGGTTTTCCTAGCCCGGAAAGTCCCGGTCCCGGTTTTTGCCAAAAGCCCCGGTCCCGCTCTACCCTAATTAAAAATATTAAACTTCTAAAAAACGAATTTTAAAGTTTGAACTTTCGATTTTTTGTTCGAATTCCGGTCCGGCGTTCGGATTTAGTCGAAATGGATGTCATATTCGTGATCGACCCCGAAAACCTCCTAAGACATGTTTTTATGACGTAAAATTTTTGAAATTTTATTTTTTCAAAAAGGGAGGGGATACCTTGCTATTACTGATTTTTTTCCGGAAAAAATTTCTTGACGAGTAACAAACCTAGGAATAGAAGGGAGGGTAGTTGGAAATTCAGTTCCGGTTCTGTAACGCGTCAGATTTGTTGTGAAAATCTCCAACAAATAAATTTTGGATGTTTGGAATAATTTATTTCCACCAATGTCAATTACTGTCGCCAATTATGGCATTGGCGACGAGAAGGCGGGTCAAAACCCGCCACAACTGTCGGGGGTACCGGTCTTCCGCACCGGGCCTAAAGGGGAACTGATCGGGACCAAGGACGAGCGGACTATCAAGGCCCAATCGCGCAAATACCGAACGAAGAAAGGGGCAGGAAGGCATTGAAGCGAACGGGTGAATCCCGCTTCTACAATTCTTCAAATTGATCACCTTCTTCCTTTTTTTCGTTCCTTTCACACTTATTTTTCGTATCTATTCGCACCATTTGCTCCTAATCTTTGCTCCCCACCATTTTCTCATTTCATATTCTTTTCATCGGCTGGCTCATCTCTTCCTCTAACTTTGTGAAAACAACTCGCACAAAGTCCTTTCTTTCCCCATTTTTCCCCATTATCCAATCCATCTTCAATTTGCATTTTGTTATTCTGCGCCTTCTCTCCTTTGTCCCCAACCATTTATTCACAATTTCATCCATTTTCGTTGCCTATTCACATTTTGTCCGCGTGCCTTTCTTTGCCCCCGCCCCCTAAATTGTCTACTTAAGCGAACTCCCCAGAGGGAGCGCCCTCTTCCTTCTCACTTCCACCGTCCCATTTTTTGTGCTTCGCATTTTATTCCATCAGTTAACCCAATTCGCTTCGTTAATAAATTTTGTCCGGAATTTGTGCACGGGGGATAACAGGAGGGAAAACGACCCTCCTCGGCTTCATCACGTTCAGCAACTGTCGTGCGGGGCCGTTCAAGGCGCCCATTCCAAATCTGACCCTTTCCCTTTCCTGGCAGCCCACGTCGAGCTCCCCAACCCTCCCGACCCTAAATCCTTTCCGATTGTCGCAGGAGAGGTTCGGGAGTTGGCCCGATTGTCAGTAGAGCGCAAGCAGTTCAGGCAGCGAACGCCTCCAATAGGCGGTTCGTAAACAAAGTCTCCCACCAGCCGGAGCAACAATCGGATCGGAATAAGCCTCCCACCAGCCGGAGCATCCGAAAACGGAAACGGGAGCCAGTTCCCGTGTTCGACGAGTTCAAACAGCACAAGGACGGAGGGAAGAGCCGATCGGTGCTGAACCGTCCGCCCAAGGACCAGCCCTTTCGTAACAGCAGTTGACGCCCAATTGAACTGCTTACCAGGGTCCCGACAAGCCCTGTCAGACAAATCTTGTCGGTGGTGCCGCTAAGCAACAGCAGCAAGTCGCTGCTCAACAACATTTCCATCCCAACAGCACCCGCAATTTTGTCACCCCTCCCCCCTCCCATTTTCGTCCCCCTTCGGCGCTGATCGGACCGATCAGCAACATCAGACCCATCAACAGAGCGAGCGGCGGAAAGGGTACGGAATTCCCTTTACGGCAGGCAGGCACAGCGCACGGAGCGTGCCGCCAAAAAGGGACGAGAGTGGTGAAGAGGAGCGGGAACCAATCCCGCCTCAGCAGCTCGACCGATCGGCCGTCACGAACGGAGTGACCCGACCGGTTCCCCGGAAAGAGCCAAGAGGCCCCAAGAAAAGGATTGGCGACAAACTGGTGCCGCTAGCAGGGGCCTGCACCAACAAAACCACAGAGAAGTCGCCGAGGGCAAACAGCACGGATTTGTGCTAGCGGCAAAACCATTGCCAGCCATCACAAAACAGTTGCGTTTGCGGGATCATCCTACGCCCGCTGAACTGCTCCAAATCGCGGCCGAACACCGAGGCGACCTTCGGACGGTGAGACAGACACTGGAGGAGGACGATAGGGGATCCCACCGCTCGTCACTAAGCGGTTCGGGAATGACGGGAGGAAGCCAAGCGTTGGGGGATGTTCCCCTGGCTCCATTCGGACGGAACTCCGCCGACGGAGAGGGATCTGTTCGCGCGGCGGCCGCGCGGTGGCATGGACCGCCTCAGCAACAACAAGCCAACGGAGAAAGGCAGCATACGACAGAGCCACGGGCCAATTTTCCACTGACGAACGATTGAGTGGAACGGGTCGGGACGCCCGTTGCACTGAACGTCGCGAACATCCTTCGTCGCCGCAACCGTGCGCCGTCGGAAGCAAGCAGCGTCATCCCCGCCTGGGAAGGGAACCGACAGCAGACCCAGCGACTGCCACCTCCCCGGCCGCCCGATCAGCGACCTTTACCGCACCAGCATGCGCATCAGGGACATTCGCAATTCCCGAACCAACACCGAGAGGATCCGGTTCGCCGGAAGACACATGGCCAATGAGAACCGGAACGGCAATTCACGCGGGAATGAGCCCCGTTTCACACCGAACGGGCCCAGCTTCTCCATGCGGAACGGAAGCTGCTCTTTTTGTCTGAAGAATGGGCATCGGCCTAGCAGATGCCACACCTACTCAACACCTCAAGAACGGCGGAAACGTCTCATCGAACAGAAGCGGTGCTTGCGCTGTTTGGCGCCGGATCATTCCTTTGATCAGTGCCGGAGAACAGCACCTTGCCACTTGTGCCAAAAAGAGGACCATCATTGGCTGCTTTGTCGGAGTGATCAGATGGACGTTCAATCCCGCCCCTTCCCAAAGCAGGAACCGAGAGCCACGCAAAGAGCGCTGCTGATCAGTGGGACGGGTGAACCCACGCACACCATCACCACTCAAGACGGGGACGAACTCTGCGACAGCGATCAGCGGGCCTTCACCGCACTGGGCCAACGTCACCCGGCACAACAAATGATCTGTACCGTCATTGCAATGGACGAAGGGGGTAACAACGAATGCCAAACAACCGTGTTGTTGGATCCGGGCAGTCACGTCGACTGCGCCGAGACAACTCTGATCCGGCGGCTCGCACCGACGGCAATTGATCGGCGATCGCTAACTGTGCAGGTGTTCGGAGGAAAGAAGCAGCGGATGCGCTCGGCAACTTACCATCTGCAGCTTAAACGAACCGACGGAGAGTGGGAGAGAATTGAAGTGGCAGAGGTGCCACTGATCTGCACCCCGATCAGAACGGAGCTAATCGAACCGGGACACGTACCCGAAAGCAACCCGCGAACAACGACGGTAACGACGCAACCCAAAATCCTCATCGGCATTCGCAGATTTTGGGACTTTGTCCTCGGCTTTCGGAAGACGGAGAAAGGAGCATACGTGGTCGAAACGGTGTTCGGGTCAGTTTTGTGCGGGGAAAATTTCCAAGTAAGCAGCGGGTCATCCCCCGCTCCGTCCGTATTCCTGACTCTGCCATGCGGAGAGGACGAACGCGATCAAATGCCACCAATCAAAGCAGTGGAGCAATTTTGGTCATTGGAGGCGATCGGGATCAGAGACGACCCGACAGACGACGCCGACGGACAGGCAATCATCCAATTCGAGCAGTCCGTGCGCCAGTTCAGCGACGGACGCTATTCCATTCGCCTGCCGTGGCGGGAGTCTCACCCCGCACTCCCCACCAATTCTAACATGGCATACCGACGACTCGCGACAATGTTGCAGCGGTTGCAACGGACGCCCGAGGTTCTCAAGCAGTACGCGACTGTTATCAGTGACCAACTCAACGCCGAGATTATCGAGGAGACAGCGATCGGAGCCGGAAAGAAAGAGCATTTGAGGCCCAGTTTGGCTGCCGGACTTGGCCGGCATGCTCATCCGATTCCGGGCGTGCCGTGTACCCGTTATCGCCGATGTCGAGAAGGCCTTCCTCATGGTCGGGATTGAGGAAGAGGACAGGGACGTCTGCAAATTTTTATGGGTGCGGGACCCATTTCGGCCATTAACGACGGACAATTTGGTGCCATACCGATTTCGGCGCTTGGCTTTCGGGCTGACGCCAAGCCCCTTCTGTCTGGCAGCGGTTGTTCGACACCATCTGCGCAAGTACAGCTCGAACTTTGCAGAGGAACTCATCCGCGACACATATATGGACAACGTACTCATTCCGGCGGACACGGTCGAGGAAGCAGCCAAGAAAGGACAAGAAGCCAAGCGGATGTTCTCGAGCGCACGGATGAACCTTCGCGAGTTCCTCAGCAACGACAAGTGGTTGAACGACAGTTTTTCGGGAGCCGACTTCCTTGGCAAGACGACGGCTAAGGTTTTGGGACTGGAATGGGACGCAGAGGTGGACATAATCCGAATGAAGTACCCGGGGAGCGATCCCGGCACACCGATCAGTATTACACGTCGAACGGTATTGAGCATCGTGGCCAGCCTGTTCGACCCGCTCGGCTTGGTCACAGCGGCCACCCTCAAGGCCAAATTGTTCTTCCAACAGCTATGGGATGCGAAGCACGAATGGGACACGCCGTTATCGGAGACCGAAGCTCGAGAGTGGGAGCACATCTTGGCAAGTTGGGAGGGACAGACTAATATCATCCCCCGAGGCGTAACAGCGGGCAAAGGGCACCCGCTTCAATTACACGTTTTCACGGACGCGTCGGAAATCGCAGACGCAGCGGCTGCTTACGTGCGGACCGAGGGACCAGACGGGTGCAAATCCCGCCTCATCATGTCGAAATCGCGCCTCAAACCAAAGAAAGCGGCTGACACGTTTACAATGCCGAGAATGGAGCTTATGGGCATTCTATTGGGCGTTCGACTGGCAGCATTCATCCGGAAACAGCTGCACCACTCAATCGCCGAAGAGCATATTTGGAGCGACTCAATGATCGCACTCCATTGGACTCGGACGGCTTCAGCTCAGCCTCAATTCGTCGCCAACCGTCTTTTCGAGATCAGGAAGGCAATCTCGACTACCTTCCACTACGTACGGACAAACGAAAACCCGGCGGACGTGGCAACAAGAGGGGAAGTGCCCGCCCTCTTACAACGAGCGGATCACTGGTGGTACGGCCCGCATTGGCTAGCAAGACCGTCGACGGAATGGCCGAAGGAATTGGAATTTCAGCCTGACCAAGAGGTTCTACCCTCGCCAGCCGAACAGGGGCAAGATCCCTCGGCCTTCATAGTGCGAACTGAAGTGCCCCACGAACTCGAGAATAAAGGATTCCCGAATTCGCTGCTCACGAGGTGCAGCCGATGGTCGAAAGTACAGCGAGCAACCGCATGGATGCACCGATTCATCGGAGCACTAAAAAAAAGGATCGAAAAAAGGCTTTCTGAGGGGGTGGTGGACCCCCAGCGCCCGACAGCAAGTGCGTAAAGTGATCGGACAATGCCGATCGTGCCGACGAATCCAAGGGGGCGCTTACCCCCTTCCACCAATGCCACCGCTGCCAGCCGATCGTGTGCAGCGTCGACTGCCTTTCGAATCGGTAGGTCTCGATTTTCTCGGCCCCACAGCCGTACTGGACGACACCGGTCAGCGGAAGAAGGCATGGGTGCTTTTGATCACATGCCTGACAACTCGTGCCATTTACATTGAAGCAACACGCGACCTAACAGCGCACAGCTTCATCGCAGTCCTCCGCCGTTTCATTGCACGGCGCGGGGCACCGTCCCGCATCATCAGCGACAACGCTCCTACCTTTACAATCGCCGGCAAGACTCTCGCGGATTTCGGGATTACGACTGCCGATCCGATCACCTTCGCCGACTCAAGAGGGATACAATGGCGCTTCACGCCACAGCACACGCCATGGGCAGGGGGTGTTTTCGAACGAGCAGTGCAATTGGTTAAGAGGGCGTTGCAGAAAACCCTCGCCGGCGCCGTGCTCAATTATGACGGCTTTTCCACCATTTTGGCCGAGATTGAAGCGACGATCAATTCTCGGCCCCTCACTTACGTCAACAGCGCAGCGGGCGACCTGCTCCCTCTTCGCCCAATTGACTTAATCCAGGAGAACACGCGGCTAACGGTTGAACCACCTGAGGAAGCGCACCGACTACAAGCAGTTCACAAAGAGCCGCCGCACCTTCAGTTGACCCGTCATTGGCGAGACTCACAGCAGCGGCTGGAACATTTTTGGAGACGTTGGCACAGGGAGTACTTGATGATACTGCGAGAAAGGGCTGGCTGGGCACACCCAGCGCGCCGAGTAAACGCCCACGGCATACCAAAGATTGGAGACGTCGTGCTGATCGAAGACAAATTCCATCCACGGAATTTGTGGCCCATCGGACGGATCATCGAGATCAAAGGAACGGGCGAGCATGTGAGGAGCGTTCTGCTCAGGATGGCTAACGGACGGATTTGGGGACGACCAATCAACAAAATCTGTCCTTTGGAAGAAGCGCCGAAAAACATGGCTGAAACGGATGGCCAAGCTGATCAAGCAGTTCAACAAGGAGACGAAGAGCAAGGGCATCGGTCGAGACACAAAACGACATGAGGGATCGGACGTCACCCTCCGCAGCCATCGAAAACGGAAGAAACGAAGTGAGCAACAACGGAGAGAATGCCGAGATGAAAGGACGAGGAGATGGAGCAGTACAACACGATGGAGAAGGAAATCGGGAAAAGGGGGAAGACAGTTTTCAGGAGACGACCCCTAACGACTTCGGACGAGGCAGCTGACGATGCTGCGGTGTCCGACAAGCAGGCAGTTTCCGAAAATGTGGCAGCTGCCCACCCAGAAAGTCGGGAAATTGCGGGAAATTCGGAACACCCGCATTCGTCTGAACGGCAAGATAAAAAAAATTTGGGAGATCATTCGATAGCCCCAAGTCTCCTCTCTCTCCCTGTCAAGTTTCAGCCAGATCGGACAAAAGATGAAGGAGGAGATAGGTTTGGCGCAAAAGAACCCCAAACTGAACGCCGAGTCCAAGCAGCTCACTCGCCCAAATTCGGGGACAGAAATCCCGATTCACCATCGACGGAGAAACCGATAAATGAGCAGAACCGCACCCCAAGGAACAGCGGAGCGACAGGGCAAGAGAGAGCAGAACATCGAGAAGACGAAGCAGTACCTGGAGCTGAACACCGAAAATCAGCCAGGAATCGGCAGAAACGGGCAATTTGGTCCCCGGAGCCTCCCGCCCCACGAAAGAGAGGCGGAATTCAAACGAGAAAGGGCATGGGCTTGCTGCTGATGGTATTTAGCATTGCCGGAACACTCGGCTGCCAACCCTCAAGTCGTTTGCCGGGAATGGACCCGAACCCACCATTCGGGCAAGACCCAACAACGCCGTGTACCATGGAGTGTGCTGAGCGCGAAGTCTTGGTCGAAGGCGGGCAGGATCTGAGTAAAATTGAGATCTGCTGCGCCGACGGATGTTGGGCGACCATCCCCAAGTCGACGGAAGTCAACTACGAGTTGCCAGCAGAAGAACTAATCCACGGCTATCATTGCCATGCCAAATGCTGGTGGGGGACAAACCCCCCTTCAACACAACGAGACGATGCCCAGCCAAATCGGAATGTGAGTTGACTCAGTGCGTGATCTGTTGGGAGCAACTCGCAAACCCGCGCTGCTACCCGAAATGGACGATGACCATGGTCGGGATCGGAATTGCACTGTTCATCGCCGTGTTGGGATGCATCTGCCCATTTCTCGGGAGATTTTGGTCGGGCGCAACAGTGCTTGGTCAAGCAATCGAATGGGGAGCACGGTACCCCATACATCTCTTCAATTGGGCAACCGGAAAACGAGTTGCGCCACCAACAGCAGCTCAAGTCGAGATTAAGCTAAAGAAGGGAGCGAGAAAAGCGCGCACACGAGTCCAAGAACTGCAGCAACAACTGCAATTTGCGAGACGGGCCCGAGCAGCCGCACAAACATGGCAACATCCGGAACGAAACCGAATGACGAACCGAGGAGCAGTTGCAGCGGGACTCATCCCGCTTCTACTTGTGATCAGCACTTCATTGGCAACTAAACCACTGTCGGTCACTGTCCGATCGGAGGACTGTGCTCGAACGGCAAAAGGGCTTCAATGCGCCGGGACTGCGGCAACTATCATCACTTTGCTCCCAGCTGATCAAGTCAATTCGTTTGTGATCAGAACACAGGACGATGAACTCTTGGGGACAGTTCGACTACGACTGGCCTCAATCACAATGGTTTGTGTCCCCAAAACGGAAAGTTGGCTCCGTTCCTACATCATCTCGACGGTGGCGGTAAAAAGATGCCCAACCGCTGGCTCATGCCGCAACAACTATTGCAGCAACATAAACAGTCGGGTGAAAATTCCCGAACTCAACGAACTCAACCACCGGCCGGGACACTCAATGTGCATGAGCAGCACAAGCTTTTGGCACAATTCATGTGGCCTCCCATCGGCCTCATGCCTGTTCTATCGGTGGGCGGCCGTTCCCACTTCGACCACGGTTTTCGAGGAGTTCAACTGCATCGAATGAGACTTACAGCTAAGTGCATGGGTCGAAATCGAAACAAACAATGGCCAAGTCGAGTCTCAACGGCTGACGCTCCACCCAGGAGTGCCAGAAAAGTGGGGAAACCTAACAGTTGCAGTTGTGCCAACATCACTTCCGCCAATGCCAATCCTTTCGGCACATTTCGTCACGGACGGACGAGCCATGGCCATGGGAAAGCCAACCCCATCGGATTTGCATTGTGCCGACGAAGAAGCAGCGCGCAGCTTTGACAAATGTCAACTGTCAATCGGTTCCTGCCAAAAATGTGCGCCAAATCACGAGAACGGAACGGTTCACTGCCACTGCCGCAACTTCGACATCGAACGGGTGATGAACAACCCGGAGCACCGCCTTCCTCTTGATGTCGGCCGACTGCACATTCATAACAAAGGACCAACGGTTCAAGCCGAATTCCAATACACACCGGTTCAAGTCCAAGTGCAACTCAACGGGCTGGAGCTGGTCAGCGAGTACAGCAACACGAAGTGCTGGGTCAGTTCACCCCAGCTCAGCGGATGTTACCGGTGCATTTCCGGGGCAACTTTCGAAGCGAAACCAAATTCAGACTAAAGGGGGCCCTCGCCTTTATCCCGAAACAGCAGCAATTTGGCTTCAGTCAGCGGGACTCGAACAGAGGACACATTGAGCCGGGCAGCACCTTCAATTTGCAGATGCCGAATTGGGAATTTGACCCATTTCCACTCCTTCGGCTGCTCTCAACTGGACAGTGGCTGCTAATCGCCGTGGCCACGGGAATTGTTGCCTTAACAGCGCTGGCCATCTTCGCCAAATTCAACCCTCATTTTCGTTTGTACCGATCGTTGGCCGCCCTCACCATTTTGGCATTGATCGGGACGATACCATTCGGCGAGACGGGCTCAAATACCCGTGTCATCTCAAATTCGGACATCTGCAATGCCTGGGAAGGGACACCCGGGTCGCTGACTTGCCAATTGACCATCGCCGTGGATGAGCATTTCCCTCGTGTCTGCGAAGGAATCGAACTACAGGCATGGGCGGCCGGCGGCAATGTCGCCAATTATGGCATTGGCGACGAGAAGGTGGGCAAAACCCGCCACAACTGTCGGGGGTACCGGTCTTCCGCACCGGGCCTAAAGGGGAACTGGTCGGGACCAAGGACGAGCGGACTATCAAGGCCCAATCGCGCAAATACCGAACGAAGAAAGGGGCAGGAAGGCATTGAAGTGAACGGGTGAATCCCGCTTCTACAATTCTTCAAATTGATCACCTTCTTCCTTTTTTTCGTTCCTTTCACACTTATTTTTCGTATCTATTCGCACCATTTGCTCCTAATCTTTGCTCCCCACCATTTTCTCATTTCATATTCTTTTCATCGGCTGGCTCATCTCTTCCTCTAACTTTGTGAAAACAACTCGCACAAAGTCCTTTCTTTCCCCATTTTTCCCCATTATCCAATCCATCTTCAATTTGCATTTTGTTATTCTGCGCCTTCTCTCCTTTGTCCCCAACCATTTATTCACAATTTCATCCATTTTCGTTGCCTATTCACATTTTGTCCGCGTGCCTTTCTTTGCCCCCGCCCCCTAAATTGTCTACTTAAGCGAACTCCCCAGAGGGAGCGCCCTCTTCCTTCTCACTTCCACCGTCCCATTTTTTGTGCTTCGCATTTTATTCCATCAGTTAACCCAATTCGCTTCGTTAATAAATTTTGTCCGGAATTTGTGCACGGGGGATAACAGGAGGGAAAACGACCCTCCTCGGCTTCATCACGTTCAGCAACTGTCGTGCGGGGCCGTTCAAGGCGCCCATTCCAAATCTGACCCTTTCCCTTTCCTGGCAGCCCACGTCGAGCTCCCCAACCCTCCCGACCCTAAATCCTTTCCGATTGTCGCAGGAGAGGTTCGGGAGTTGGCCCGATTGTCAGTAGAGCGCAAGCAGTTCAGGCAGCGAACGCCTCCAATAGGCGGTTCGTAAACAAAGTCTCCCACCAGCCGGAGCAACAATCGGATCGGAATAAGCCTCCCACCAGCCGGAGCATCCGAAAACGGAAACGGGAGCCAGTTCCCGTGTTCGACGAGTTCAAACAGCACAAGGACGGAGGGAAGAGCCGATCGGTGCTGAACCGTCCGCCCAAGGACCAGCCCTTTCGTAACAGCAGTTGACGCCCAATTGAACTGCTTACCAGGGTCCCGACAAGCCCTGTCAGACAAATCTTGTCGGTGGTGCCGCTAAGCAACAGCAGCAAGTCGCTGCTCAACAACATTTCCATCCCAACAGCACCCGCAATTTTGTCACCCCTCCCCCCTCCCATTTTCGTCCCCCTTCGGCGCTGATCGGACCGATCAGCAACATCAGACCCATCAACAGAGCGAGCGGCGGAAAGGGTACGGAATTCCATTTACGGCAGGCAGGCACAGCGCACGGAGCGTGCCGCCAAAAAGGGACGAGAGTGGTGAAGAGGAGCGGGAACCAATCCCGCCTCAGCAGCTCGACCGATCGGCCGTCACGAACGGAGTGACCCGACCGGTTCCCCGGAAAGAGCCAAGAGGCCCCAAGAAAAGGATTGGCGACAATTACTATGTATATGTCGTTGCCGTTTTTATTTTTCAACGATTTTTCTAATGAACGGATTCTAGTGAATATGCTATCATTGGACAGAATAGAATATTTTCTATCGATGGTACTATTTCAATATTTTATGAGTCCAATCAGAATTTATGAGCTGAATCGATTTTTTATGAGTTGAGTCGAATATAATGTCGCTTTTTTCTTCTAATTTATTAGGGCTGTGCGGGAAATGGAACCGGGACGGGAAATGCACCCGGGAATCGGGACAGGAACCGGGATACGAAAAAACCGGGAAATTTCCCGAGTCGGGAACCGGGAATCCCGCACAGCCCTATAATTTATTTCACTATCGCTAAAATGACACAAATATGTAATGCACAATTATTACAATTTGATATCTGAAAAATCTTCGAGTTTCCATGAAAGCGACGGAACATGTATTGGTAAAGATAAGTTAGATAGCCGTTTTTTTAGGCTACACAAGACAAACAAAAATTAAGTGCAAAGATTTTCACGAAAAACACTAAGAGTAGTATAAGGGCCATTAAATGGCCCCAAATTTTGGAGCCATTTCAAATTTTCCCCTACCTTTCCCTCTCCTTCCCTTCCACATTAATCCACCCCAAATTTTGAAGCGAATTTTAATTTTTCCCTTCCTTTCATCCTTGACCGCCGCTGTTATGTATGCGTGCGTGCGTGCTTGCGTGTGAGCGTGTGAGAGTGAATGATTGTGAGTGAGAGAGTGAGTGAGAAAGTGAGCGTGAGAGTGACTGACAAAGTGATGTGAGAGTGATTGAGAAAATAAGTGTGAGAGTGAGTGTGAGAGTGAGTGAGAGATTGTGTGGTGTGTGTCACCTATCATTTTTTCTCACAAATTTTCACCTGTTTTTTCACCTTTATCCTGGTGAAATTTGTCTCATAGAGGGATGTGCTTTGAATAGGGGTGAACAACGTCTAAAAAAGTTAGATTTATTGCCTTTTCCGTTTTCCCGTCTTTTCCTCTTTTTTCTTCCCTTCCTCTCCCCTCGTTAAACACCCTCCTCCTGCCCTTCCTCTACGCAAACTCTCCCCTTATCCTTTCTCTCCTTTTCCTTCATCTCACAGTTTAAAAAAATTCAAACGGGAATTTTCCCGCCACTCAGAAAATTTTTTATTGCTTTGACCTGTCAATCATTTCAAAAGTTTAATTGGTCAATGGCATCAATCTTTTTTATGACAGTTTTTAGCCATTCAAAAAACTATTTTGCGAAGACGGCGAATGGTTTTTATGAAAAGACGCCAATTTTTTGTGCAAAATTGCGCAGCATTGCACAATACTGCTCAACTCTCGTCAAGGACGCGAAGTTTTTATGCACGCGACTGTCGGTCATAAAAGAGGTCCCATTCACAGGGAAGGGGGGTTCATTTTCACCGCAGAAACGACCGAAGGGAGGGGGACGCAAATGGTTCCCTCTGGGCACTGCCCGGGATGCAAATTTCCTATCAATCATTTTTCCGACCACAAATGCCACGGCAGAAGGAGGAGCCAATGGGGAGGACGCAATGACCAAGTCCGCTTTCATTATTTCCCCCATTTTTGCGTTTTAATTTTCCTTTTAGAAATGTCCTTCATCCCTCCCGGCACATTTGCATTTTTGTCTCGAGAATATGGGGCTTTTTCGGATCCCGGTGCAGTGTACAACCCCAATAACCCCTACGACCCGGATACTCTGGCCGAACTCGCGTAATTTTTCATTACCAATTACTTTTTCAAACCTTTTTTCTTGTTTCATGTAATGTTTCTCATATTTTACAAGTGGAGAAAAGAATTTCTGGAGGCAAAATATGGACCCAAACAACCAACACCGCCATCATCACCACCATCATCGCCACCATCATCACCACCGCCATATTTATGAGAACAACACTATCCCAGTCATCATTGGTGAATTTATTTCGCATCTTTTTCCACAATAATAGTAAATTTTAAAGGAAACCGACCAGCCGAAAATTGTTGGGTTTTGAAAATTTTCGTTTCTGATTTTTTCTTTTTAGGGCGACATCTTCACAACGACGAAAATGACGACGGTTACGAATCCGATGAGAACGACGAGCCGCCGATCCCTCCGCCACCTGTTCCGCCGAATCTTCCAATTCTCAGGGTACCACATGAAAATCCTGGAGTTTAAATATTGTTCTTTTTTTCATCCAGGAAATTCTCGCACAACTTCCGCAACCTCTTGCCCAGTTTCAACCGCATCATCGAATTGACCCCAATCATCAGGCAAGAATTCGTCCACAGCCCGCGCCTTTCCAGAAAAAGCGGAAGTCGGGTCGTCCACAATAGGGTTCAACGTCGCCAACGATGCCCTTACTACATGTTGTGGTGTAGGGCGGGGCAAAATTGATATAAATGCCGAGGAACTCGGACTAGGCTCCAGTTCCCATCCGGGTTGTTCTATCCCCGACACTGATGATACTGGTGAAAAAGCAAATTCAAATGCTGATTGGTCGGAATTGTCCGAAACATGTTTTTGACAAAAAATGGGTAAGAAACGAAATGAACGATGAAACGCACTAAAAGCACAAAATTCCCGAAATTCGAAACTAAACATTTCGTGCAGCCAGCTCGGGATCCATTTTAAAATACACTGTTTCTTATTTTTTTAATAATAAAAATTCCAATTTTACATTTGACGGGATTTTTGCGTGTCGAGCTGGTCATTCGTTTCGGCATATCTGCATACATTCCGTATCAACCGAATAACAGTGGAGCTGGCCTTGAAATACGTTCATTTTTTGATTCATATTAGCTAAAACCTGCGAAAAGGCATCCTCGTCAAGAAGATATTCCGTATCTTCCGGTTGGCCTTTATTTAAAAATTTAATTTTAAACCAATAGCGCATTTGGCCACAAATTCGACACGGTGCATAATCGTAGAGGCGAGCGCTATATAATTCGTTGTTCTTTATGCCCCGATCCGAATGATCCCGAATTTGCTGCTCGTAATGGTGGTGGCAACACTTTAAGAAAAAAGAATTGATTATTTTCTAGTAGTTTTCCATACATTGGTGTTTTTTATTTTTTTTTTTGCATTTTTTCGTTATTTTTTTCTAGCTTTTTAATGTTAAAAATGTTTATTTTTTATAGGTGTAGCCTCTTCACTAATTAGATTTGCCGCTTCTAAGCGGAGTGTGCCGCTGAAAAGCGGAGGATGCCGCTGAAAAGCGGAGTGTGCCGTTGAAAAGCGGAGGATGCCGCTGAAAAGCGGAAGATGCCGCTGAAAAGCGGGGGGAAGATGCCGCTGAAAAGCGGAAATGGCCGCTGAAAAGCGGAGGATGCCGCTGAAAAGCGGAAATGGAATTCAACCCATATCTCTTATTTCAACGAGTGCCCTTTGAAATTGGTACTTCGCCTTACTTACATCTTTTGGGTCCTTAATCTTGGTTGAGCGTGTTCTGGCTCCCCCTTTTAACGATAAAACCAAATGAAGATTTGAGTCCCTTCGAATTGAACAGTTTTCGATAGTGTTAAAATCAGAAGATGTTGGCCATGAAATATTAAACGTTGTTTATTGGCCGGAATTCCTTCTACGTCCTGGATTTTGGCCTTAACATTTTCAATGGTGTCGTTGGCTCGAACAAAAAGAGTGACGGTCTTGCCGGCGAGAATTTTGACAAAAATTTGCATGGCTCCGCGGATGTAAAGGATGTTTTTTCGTTGATTAAGACGATTGGCCGCGCGAAATAATACAATTTGCAATAAAACAAAAAGAAAAATAATTTCAAACATTTATTATTTTAATCCTAAAATTTAAATTAATAAATAGAGAAAAATTAAATAAATTAAAATATTCTATAACAAAAAAATCCTTTTAGAATAATTTGTGCAATATTATTGACGCCAAATCAATTTTTGTCCGTCGATGCGCATGTAGACGGCTGTCGCCAAAAAAAAGATTTTGCGTAGATAAAAACCGGGGAACGAAAGGAGAGGGAGGCGTGGAGGGAGCGAAAAAACAAAAATTTGGGGCGGATACTAGTGGAAGGGAAGGAAAGGTGAGGGAAAGGGAGGGGAAAATTTAAAATGGCTCCAAAATTTGGGGCCATTTAATGGCCCTTATACTACTACTAACATTTTCGAAATTTTTTCCGGGGACGTCTATCAACATTAAAAATCTCCTAAATTGAACAGCATTTGGTCAAAATCTGTTACTAAAGCACACCCAGATTTTAGGCGCCGCCGTAACCCATTTGCTTTATTTATTAGATTTTTCTCAAAATAGATCACAAAAAATTAGTCATTTTTTGCGCAAATTTTCTATCAAATTGGTCATTTTTGCTGATTTTTTGCTCTTCAAATAATTTTTTTTAATGAATTAAGAGAAATTTTTTAAAAATCCGGATCCGGCTTTTTGAAAACCGGACTCCGGAAAATTTTTCAAAAAAACGTAATCCGGAAAAATCCCACCGGAAAATTTTGAAAAAAAAAAAATCCGGTTCCGGGTCAGGCAAAAAAAATTTGCAGTTTGGAATTCCGGTTCCGGATCCGGGAAATCAAATTTTCCTAGCCCTAATAAAAATGTTTCGAATTTGAAAAAACCGCCTTTCATATAAAGATTAGCACGGTAGGGGAGGTTTATTGCCAGCGCTTTCATTGCCGTCGGTTTCATTGCCAGCATTTCAGTACTGTAGCCTGTTTCAAAATTAAACGTCCAGAGAAAAGTCCCGGTTTTGCCCCGGTCCCGGTTGAAAATCGAGGGCCCCGGTCCCGGGTTTTCCTAGCCCGGAAAGTCCCGGTCCCGGTTTTTGCCAAAAGCCCCGGTCCCGCTCTACCCTAATTAAAAATATTAAACTTCTAAAAAACGAATTTTAAAGTTTGAACTTTCGATTTTTTGTTCGAATTCCGGTCCGGCGTTCGGATTTAGTCGAAATGGATGTCATATTCGTGATCGACCCCGAAAACCTTCTAAGACATGTTTTTATGACGTAAAATTTTTGAAATTTTATTTTTTCAAAAAGGGAGGGGATACCTTGCTATTACTGATTTTTTTCCGGAAAAAATTTCTTGACGAGTAACAAACCTAGGAATAGAAGGGAGGGTAGTTGGAAATTCAGTTCCGGTTCTGTAACGCGTCAGATTTGTTGTGAAAATCGCCAACAAATAAATTTTGGATGTTTGGAATAATTTATTTCCACCAATGTCAATTACTAATTATATGTCGTTGCCGTTTTTATTTTTCAACGATTTTTCTAATGAACGGATTCTAGTGAATATGCTATCATTGGACAGAATAGAATATTTTCTATCGATGGTACTATTTCAATATTTTATGAGTCCAATCAGAATTTATGAGCTGAATCGATTTTTTATTAGTTGAGTCGAATATAATGTCGCTTTTTTTCTTCTAATTTATTAGGCTGTGCGGGAAATGATTTTTACCGGGAACCGGGACGGGAAATGCACCCGGGAATCGGGACAGGAACCGGGATACGAAAAAACCGGGAAATTTCCCGAGTCGGGAACCGGGAATCCCGCACAGCCCTATAATTTATTTCACTATCGCTAAAATGACACAAATATGTAACGCACAATTATTACAATGGGTATTGATATCTGAAAAATCTTCGAGTTTCCATGAAAGCGACGGAACATGTATTGGTAAAGATAAGTTGGTAACATGTCAGAGTTGTTCCGTGCAAGTGTCGCATACCTCAGGCCACAAGACTATCATGGCTTTGTTGGTTAAAAATCAAAAAAAGAGATAGCCGTTTTTTTAGGCTACACAAGACAAACAAAAATTAAGTGCAAAGATTTTCACGAAAAACACTAACATTTTCGAAATTTTTTCCGGGGACGTCTATCAACATTAAAAATCTCCTAAATTGAACAGCATTTGGTCAAAATCTGTTACTAAAGCACACCCAGATTTTAGGCGCCGCCGTAACCCATTTGCTTTATTTATTATATTTTTCTCAAAATAATCACAAAAAATTAGTCATTTTTTGCGCAAATTTTCTATCAAATTGGTCATTTTTGCTGATTTTTTGCTCTTCAAATAATTTTTTAATGAATTAAGAGAAATTTTTTAAAAATCCGGATCCGGCTTTTTGAAAACCGGACTCCGGAAAATTTAATCCGGAAAAATCCCACCGGAAAATTTTGAAAAAAGAAAATCCGGATCCGGCTTTTTGAAAACCGGACTCCGGAAAATTTTTCAAAAAAACGTAATCCGGAAAAATCCCACCGGAAAATTTTGAAAAAAAAAAATCCGGTTCCGGGTCAGGCAAAAAAAATTTGCAGTTTGGAAATCCGGTTCCGGATCCGGGAAATCAAATTTTCCTAGCCCTAATAAAAATGTTTCGAATTTGAAAAAACCGCCTTTCATATAAAGACTAGCACGGTAGGGGAGGTTTATTGCCAGCGCTTTCATTGCCGTCGGTTTCATTGCCAGCATTTCACTACTGTAGCCTGTTTCAAAATTAAACGTCCAGAGAAAAGTCCCGGTTTTGCCCCGGTCCCGGTTGAAAATCGAGGGCCCCGGTCCCGGGTTTTCCTAGCCCGGAAAGTCCCGGTCCCGGTTTTTGCCAAAAGCCCCGGTCCCGCTCTACCCTAATTAAAAATATTAAACTTCTAAAAAACGAATTTTAAAGTTTGAAGTTTCGATTTTTTGTTCGAATTCCGGTCAAAGGGAGGGGATACCTTGCTATTACTGATTTTTTTCCGGAAAAAATTTCTTGACGAGTAACAAACCTAGGAATAGAAGGGAGGGTAGTTGGAAATTCAGTTCCGGTTCTGTAACGCGTCAGATTTGTTGTGAAAATCGCCAACAAATAAATTTTGGATGTTTGGAATAATTTATTTCCACCAATGTCAATTACTAATTATATGTCGTTGCCGTTTTTATTTTTCAACGATTTTTCTAATGAACGGATTCTAGTGAATATGCTATCATTGGACAGAATAGAATATTTTCTATCGATGGTACTATTTCAATATTTTATGAGTCCAATTAGAATTTATGAGCTGAATCGATTTTTTATGAGTTGAGTCGAATATAATGTCGCTTTTTTTCTTCTAATTTATTAGGCTGTGCGGGAAATGATTTTTACCGGGAACCGGGACGGGAAATGCACCCGGGAATCGGGACAGGAACCGGGATACGAAAAAACCGGGAAATTTCCCGAGTCGGGAACCGGGAATCCCGCACAGCCCTATAATTTATTTCACTATCGCTAAAATGACACAAATATGTAACGCACAATTATTACAATGGGTATTGATATCTGAAAAATCTTCGAGTTTCCATGAAAGCGACGGAACATGTATTGGTAAAGATAAGTTGGTAACATGTCAGAGTTGTTCCGTGCAAGTGTCGCATACCTCAGGCCACAAGACTATCATGGCTTTGTTGGTTAAAAATCAAAAAAAGAGATAGCCGTTTTTTTAGGCTACACAAGACAAACAAAAATTAAGTGCAAAGATTTTCACGAAAAACACTAACATTTTCGAAATTTTTTCCGGGGACGTCTATCAACATTAAAAATCTCCTAAATTGAACAGCATTTGGTCAAAATCTGTTACTAAAGCACACCCAGATTTTAGGCGCCGCCGTAACCCATTTGCTTTATTTATTATATTTTTCTCAAAATAATCACAAAAAATTAGTCATTTTTTGCGCAAATTTTCTATCAAATTGGTCATTTTTGCTGATTTTTTGCTCTTCAAATAATTTTTTAATGAATTAAGAGAAATTTTTTAAAAATCCGGATCCGGCTTTTTGAAAACCGGACTCCGGAAAATTTAATCCGGAAAAATCCCACCGGAAAATTTTGAAAAAAGAAAATCCGGATCCGGCTTTTTGAAAACCGGACTCGGGAAAATTTTTCAAAAAAACGTAATCCGGAAAAATCCCAGCGGAAAATTTTGAAAAAAGAAAATCCGGTTCCGGGTCAGGCAAAAAAAATTTGCTGTTTGGAAATCCGGTTCCGGATCAGGGAAATCAAATTTTCCTAGCCCTAATAAAAATGTTTCGAACTTGAAAAAACCGCCTTTCATATAAAGACTAGCACGGTAGGGGAGGTTTATTGCCAGCGCTTTCATTGCCGTCGGTTTCATTGCCAGCATTTCAGTACTGTAGCCTGTTTCAAAATTAAACGTCCAGAGAAAAGTCCCGGTTTTGCCCCGGTCCCGGTTGAAAATCGAGGGCCCCGGTCCCGGGTTTTCCTAGCCCGGAAAGTCCCGGTCCCGGTTTTTGCCAAAAGCCCCGGTCCCGCTCTACCCTAATTAAAAATATTAAACTTCTAAAAAACGAATTTTAAAGTTTGAACTTTCGATTTTTTGTTCGAATTCCGGTCCGGCGTTCGGATTTAGTCGAAATGGATGTCATATTCGTGATCGACCCCGAAAACCTCCTAAGACATGTTTTTATGACGTAAAATTTTTGAAATTTTATTTTTTCAAAAAGGGAGGGGATACCTTGCTATTACTGATTTTTTTCCGGAAAAAATTTCTTGACGAGTAACAAACCTAGGAATAGAGTCTTGTGTAATCAGAAAATGGTCATCTCTTTGTTGGTTTTTTATCAACAAAGGCATGGTATCACTGTGGTCTGGAAGGCATGACGAGTGGGCAGCATAATTGCTAAGAATTTTTATTAGTCTTGTGTAATCAGAAAATGGCTATCTCTTTGTTAGTTTTTTATCAACAAAGGCATGGTATCACTGTGGTCTGGAAGACATGCCGAGTGGGCAGCATAATTGCTACGAATTTTTATTAGTCTTATGTAATCAGAAAATGTCATCTCTTGTCCATAATCGTCCCACTGAAGGGAGGGAAAAGGACCATTTCATTTCGACCGTCAGTCATTTGAGACTAACCCGCGACTTCTCTTCCTGATAAGGAAACATCGGAAACTGTTTTTTGCTCTAAACATAGGCATTTTGAGTCCAAAATTAAAACGTTGCTTTGTACCTGTTTGAAGAATGAAATACGCTGATTCTGCTCAAATCGGCGCATTATGTCGTAAGAATTGGATGTGGTGATAGGCTGAATTCCTCCAACTCCACTCATTGTGCCCCGCCTCTGTTCCTCATCTGCAAACAAAATTTAGTCTGTCATTATTGGTTTAAACTTGGCCATTTTTACTTGTCTT
>JBDPZO010000008.1:8974678-9052805 GCA_039877585.1 Heterodera filipjevi
GAACCCTAGGTTTCAGTGCGATATATAAATATTAATTTTATTGCAAACTAAAAATTAGCACAAATTAAAAAAAAATAATAAGTTTTTTAATGATTCGCGAGTGATTAGTATAAAAAGGTATTTAAGATAAAAAATAATGAAGCATAAAGATACCCCAAATGAAACAACAGTAAAATACAATTGAAACACACTATGAGAGTATTAATTACTTAAGTGTTAAAATTTGTATATTTCAGAAATTCTTTTAATGTTTTTTTAAATTTATTGTGCCGGAGTTTAATTAAAAAAACCTTTATAATATAATAAATAGGTTCAAAATTTTAATAAAAATTGAAAAAAAAATTTTTTTCATCAAACAATTAATAAAAACAAAACAATTCAAATTGGTGATGCAAAAAAAGAGAGTCAATTCATGTTTGATGAGAATCTTACTCTAATTCAAAATTGTTTGAGATGAAAAGGTTTTAATTAAATGCAGTTACTCCAACCGCCATATATATTAAAAAAATAAAATTAGAAAAAAGGTTGACAAAAATTTATTTTAATCAGGCTATAATTTTAAAGTTAAATTGAAAATGAAAATTAAAAAATTTTATAAACAGAATAAAAGAGAAATAACGATCAAACAAAGAAGTGATAATATCATTGAAAATCGTTCGACTTGATTGTTCTTCAAAACCAAGATATTGAAAAAATAATAATTGCCATCTCAATACAAGCATTATCTCATTACTAAATAGTACAAGGCAATTACTCAGCCAACCTCCAAATTTGGAATTTTATTTAGTATTAAAAACCCAAAAATATAAAACAGAGCTAAATAATAACTGGACAAGCAGGAAAAGAAAAATTAAGGTAATAAAAAAATTAATTCGAAAATGAAGCTATGAATAAAATAATTAAAACAAATTTAATAATAAACAAATATCGAAACAACAATTATAATTGAGACTCGTCGGTGACAATAAAAATTCAAATTTATAAATAACAAAATTTGAAGATTAATAATGAAAAAATGTTAAAAATAATATTTAAAAAAAGAAAATTTGAACAAAATAAATAGATTAGAATATAAACATAAACCAACAAAAATATAATACGACAAAATATTCCAAAATTTAATTTAGTTTTGTCAATTACAAAAAGCTTCCAAACAAAATTAATACAAAACTAGTTTATATCTATTTTTTTATATATAAAAAGAAATTCAACAGAATATTTTTTATTTGTGACTTACAAAAAGAAAATGCTATAAAAATGTAACTCAAAATAGACACTTTTTTTGAAACAAAATGAAAAAAAATAAAAAAAATGGAAAATGGAGAAAAAAGTATAAACCAGATATATTCATTAAAATAGAAACAAGCAATGCAGTGAAAAAATTAATAATAAATAAAATGAATTTGAAAATTTTCTCGGAATTCCTTTGAAATTATTTTTGGCAATCGTTAAAATTATAAAAGATTTAATGAAGTTTTTTTGTCATTTTTATTTTAGCTTTTTTGTGTATTGAAATTTAATTGAAAAAGTCATACTAAAGATATGATGAAAATTTTCCAACAATGAAAAAAATGTTCAAGTGGCTTTAATCAGCATTTTTATAAATTGAATAAACATTTTCTAAAAATGAATATCTTATAACAAAAAAGTCAGAAACAAAAAGACATAAAATATTTAAAATAAAAATTATTATATTCGTTTCATCGATAAGCTAGTTTAAAATAGTGTGCGGCAAATGATATTTTCAGTATTCGGTAGATTTTTCACCTTTATTAGCCCCAGCTAATAAAGGGAAAAACAAGAAATGTATGGGTGAAAGGGCTTCCTTTGCTTTCCCAGTGATCACATAGGAAAATGCCTATGAATAAAAGGCTGATCCTTTTACTGTCTCTTTGTAGACGTAAATCCAGAATAAGAATTTTCTTTAATCAACTTGACACAATTCCAATTTGATTGAACAAATGTGTACAAGGTGACTGATGAAAAGTCCAACAGAATTCCATTCAACAGTTTTCAACAGTGAGAAAAATGAGAAAAGACTGGGCTTTTATGCCCAAGAGAGGGGCGGGACAAAAGCTGGAAAATGAGAGTCAGCAAGAAAAGGAAAAATCCATAAAATAAAAAGACGAGACGGCATTTTATAAAAAAATCTAAAGTTTTTTAACAGACGTATAGAGATGTTTATAAATGCTAGACTACAACATGAAAAAACATAACAAATAAAAAAATATATAATTTTTTTTTGTGTATTTGAAAAATGGTGTTAAATGCTTCTATGGATTCCAGAAAACAAAAATATATCTTAATCCATTTCAAGATTTTAAACGGAAGAAAATTCGAAAAAAAAATTAGGGGAACAACAAGATCTTGCAAATAAAATATTTTCACTTCAATACGTTTTAATAAATTTTATTCGTTACTTAAATTATAATATAATTTCTTGACAGTTTTCATTATTGTAAAAAATTAAAACCTAACAAAAAAAAAATAAATCAAAATTTGAAAGAAAATTCGTCACAGGTAAGTTTATTAGCAAAAAATTCTAATTGTAAAAAAATTATTTAATAATATCTTCTTATATATCTATAAGAAAGCTTAAAATTTCTAATTTTTATAACGAAAGAAACCGCATGAGTTATATTTTAACTAATTTTTCAATATTCAATCTAAACTGTAAAAAAAAAAATTTTATACTTTTGTTCGAATTAGGGTTCGGGATACAGAAAGGCCCAAATGAAGGTCGGATTCATGATCAGCAGCCCCAAAAACACCAATAATAAAATTTACGAAAAAGAAATAAAAAAATAAAGTTAATTCAAATAAAAAAGTGGAATTAAATTACAAGAGATGAACTGAGATTTTTTTTAAAATTAAATAAATAAGACTTACCAAAATGAATTAAAGAAATGTTTTTATCAAAGATTATAAATAATAAAATTTGCATATAATTTCTAAAGAGCAATCTGTATTAAGTATTATTAATTATTAAAAAAAACGAAAAAAAAGAAACCACCATAATAAAACGATCATGGGAGATTTAAGGGCAGTTTTGATTAGTAATACAACCAATAATGATAGAAAACCTAAACCTGTTATATAAAATGGCCTAATTTAAAAAAAATAGTACAAAAGAAAATAAAAAAGACAAATTTATTTTAATATTTTATGGAAAAAAAATAGTGAACATTTATTTAAAATTTATGAACATTAAGCATAACGTTAAAAGAAACTTATAAGAAATTATAACAAATTATTCAGTGTTGGACCATAAATATATACTCAATATTGAAGAATCAAAGTAAAATTATATAACTAGCGTCTGCGTGCATGCGTGTGTATTGGATTCAAAGCGCTTCGCGCTTATCGAGCTTCGCTACCAAGGTCCGACAATAGGGCCGAAAGTGTTCCAAGGTTCGGACCAAAGGGTAGGGGGATGAATGTGAGTGTTTCAATAATTAGAGATGGAAAGTTTTATGATTGGGGGCTGAAAGTGTTCCAATAATTAGGGACAGAGAGTGTCACAATGATTAGGGACTGAAAGTAGTTCCCTCTGCGGTGTCTATCGGCACAAACAGACTCGTTGTCTTTAAATGGTCTCTCAAAAATTCTGGGAACTTACATTTTTCACAAATTTGAACAAATCAGTACCAATTTTCAAAGTTTCACGGGCGGCGTTTGTCGGCACCGCTAACCCTTCCTTATTTTTTACATTTTAATTCCCAGGGAAAACTAAAAAAAAGCTAATAAAAGTGGAGAAAATCTCACCCCCTATTTTCGCCCATAATCTCACCTTCATCTGTGGATCGGATTATTTTTTAACAGCTATAGTTTTTTCTCAGTTCCTCCCTTGTCTTTTTGTGTTACTAAAAATCTTATCATCTGAAAATCTGACAGAGGAAGAGGAAAGAGAGATAAAAGAGGTAGGAAGAAAGAGAAAGAGGTAGAGGGAACAGACTGTTCTTACGAGAGAAAGATACAGAGAGCGACAGAGGAAGAGTGAGAGATAGAGGGACTAGAAAAAGAATGGATAGAGACAGAGAGAGAGAGAGAGAGCAAGAAAGGAGAAGGAGAAGAGAAATAGACAGAGAGCGACAGAGGAAGAGAAATAGAGAGTAAAAGAGGGAGAAAGAAAGAGGGAGAGAAAGAGAGGCAACAGACTGTTCATAAGAGAGGAAAGATAAAGAGAGCAGAAAGATTTTCTTTAATTTTTATTATTTTCAAAAATTTTCCGGCGGCGTCTATCGACACCGCGGGACACCTTTACCTTAAGTTTCTAAGTTTTCTCGACATTTACCTCAAAAATTCTCCAAAATTGACAGTTCTTGGTCAATAACGAACCCCGGACCTGAATTCAAATAAAGTCTAAAAAATAAAATTTTTTTACGAATTTCATATAATTTTTTATGAATGCAGCATAAAAAAACATTAAAAAAATAAAAATTACTTTTTGCACTTGTCAACAATGCTTCTCAGTATTTTCTCTCAAAAATTCTCCTTTTCGGATAGCAATTACACAAAGAGACATAGCTTTAAAATATGCCGCTAAAATAGAATTTAATAAAAAATAGCATCTACAATGACTAGTAATTTTATATAAATTATAAAAGTTATTTCCATATTCTTTTAATACTTCGAATTATTGAAATAACAGAATTCTACATATAATATTTTATATTTTTTAAATAATTGCTTTTTAATTTTTGAATTGCATTTTTTAGTAATTTTTATCACACCCCTAAATTAGCTAATTATTTAGCATTTTTTAGATTCCTTTTGTTTTTGGCGATTATTTTTTTTTTCATTTTATCCTTTGAATGGCTGCGGATTGCACGTATATCTGCGGATATGGCCATTATCCGAGTCCGTCGTGTCTTAGAAAAAAACTTTTGAAAATATTGAATGTATGGCGGTGTCAACACGAAGCAACTTGGGAAGTCGAATCGAACTTCTGGGCATGAAGCGATTCAGATGCTTAAAGAATTTGTCGGCGAAAACAAGTACTCAATGTCGGATCTCCCTCTACACGACATTCCGCGGCACGCCTCTACCTCTACGGAAGTACTCAAAAAAGTCGCCGATACCCCTGAATGCGAGATACTCTACTTTGACACCGACAGCGTCATCTATGTACACCCTGAATCTAACGATCCACTACAAACTGGAAGGGGCCATCTTGGAGAGCTGACCGACGAAAAACCCGACCACGACATTTGGAGTCATCAGTGCAGGCTGCAAAAACCTACGGATGAAGCTGAGAAGGAGGGAGACTGGTGGAGATTGAGTTGATTAAAATTAGAGGCTTTACCTCGACGAGCACGTACAAAAAATTCACTATGATACTGTAAGGCTTTAAGGCTTATTCATTTATATATTAATCCATTTCTTTATATTTCAATCGACAGTTTATTCCACAATTATATTTCTTCGTTATCTCTTCCAATTATCTTTCTCTTCTCTTTGGCTCCGCCTATCTCTTCACGGCTATTTAACGATCTCTTTTCATTTATATTCATTCATTCTTCCATTCTCTATTCAATCACTTGTACACCTTTATTGGAAGTAAACGATTGGTCCGAAGTGGAGTTGGTTTCTGGGTTGGGATAGAGACTCGAACAAGCCTCTCGTTGGGATAGGCGCCATTCCTTCGACATTCGATCGGCATTTCCTCGTCCCTTCCCAAACCTTCTTTCTTCCCCTTCCCATCCATCAATCCTCTTGGCCCAACACCCGTCCCCATTGGTAGCACGGATGGTTTTGGTGTGTCTGCCCTTGGATGACAACGGTCAACGAGGATGGGAAGGACTTTTGACAAAAGATGAATGTGATGAATGAATGTGCCGCGGCGCTCTTACGAGAGCTATATACGGATCCGTTAATAATTTAAAAAAGGCCATATTCGAGAAGAATAAAAATCGACAATACTTATTCAAATTGACGTAAAACCAAAATTAAGAAAACGCAGTTGAATTCATAATGCCTAAGTCAAAAAGATGGAAAAACGCATAATTATGCAAAATTATCTAAGCAAAATTCCCCTGTTGGCATATTCATATTTCCTTATGAAGAAAATTTACATAAAAGGGGGGGGGGCTGTTATTTGTCCTTTTATTTTCAACATTTCTGCCCTGTAATCGCCACCACAAATTCATTGCCATTCCATTCTCATAGTCGGCCATCTTAATAGAGCAAAGTTCTCTGCATCATCGGCATTCAAAAGATGTAAAATCCGAACGGAGTATGCATTAGCTGTAACAATTTTGTTCTTTCAGCGCTCTTGCAGCGTAAACAAATTTATCGCTGATGACCCTTCTTTCCTTGGCGTTTTACTATCGTCGACGATGATTCTCTCCTTCCCCGGCGTTTTTCCCATTCAATTGGCCATGATCAGATAATGTATCGCAATGACTGTTCTTGGGGGCGGAAAAGAAGTGGAAAAGGCATAAAATGGGGCAAATCTTCCAATTTGCTCATTTGACTATCATTCTCTCAGTACATAAAATTCTTCCGTTTTTTTTAGAAATTCTGTGGAACAGTGAAATTCTTTTTCTTCTCCGCACGAACCCTTTTCGTTCTCTCCTTTATTTTCCAATTGTTCGGCTTTCGAGCTATATATACGCAAATGAGTGGGGACCCTAATGACCTTTCGGTTTCGGCTATTAATCGTGACTTTTGGACAGGGAAAACCCAGGTGAACTGAGTGACATTGAAAAAGCTATTTGGATGTCATAAGTTAGAGGACGGTATGAACCGGGCAATTAGGACACTCAATAGGCGTACCAAGCAAAACACTGAAGCGATTAATATAATGACGTGATGTTAATCTGAATCTATCAGCTTACAGGCGCAGGTAACGACTTTGGCGGACCGCACTACTCCGACATTGGAACCGACAGATGGGAGCGGTGGCAGCAACGGCTCCTTCATCATTTGTCACTCCCATGGCAATGCACGGTTGTTCAGCAGGGCATGCCTTTTCAACCAACCGCACAGTCCGACGACGAAGATGAGCTTCAGGGGATATGCTCCCTTACTTCAGTGGTCTTGAAGCATTTGGGGAAGAGTCAGTAATTTCATTTGATCGTGGTCAGAAAAATTTAAAGATTACATTGCAGCGATGGGTCGTACTTGGACAGACGCTGAAAAGATTGCACGGCTGAAATTGGCGCTGGTTGACACCCCGCGTGACTTGTTCAAACAGCTGACAGCGGCAGAAGCAGCACAGTGGACTCGGCTCTGTCGGCATTGCGCAGCAAATTGGACTCGCCCCAGAGACGGGAATTGGCAAAACGGACTCTTGTAATGTGCAAGCAGAGGGAAGGCAATCGGTTGCTCAATTTGTGAAACGCCTCACTCCATTGGTAGAGTTGGTAAATCATCCCTAACTATTGCCCAAATCAAAGACAAATTGTCTGAGGAATTTTTAGACAGAGTGAAGCCAAATATTGGGTTTCTTTTACGTTTAGTCGGTATGTCTATAGGAAGGGACTTTGATGTAATTCGAGCCCAGGCCGAAGAACTTGAAATACATTTGGCTTCACAAAAAGGCGAATTGCCTGATCCAATTATCCAATCCGTACAGACGTTACAGAATGTACCCAGTTCTTCCCAGAATCGTAACTTTCAACCAAATTCTAATGATGTTCAGGTATTTAGGCGTAACGACTATGATCAGCCGGCGTTGAACCGGGATTGGGACGAGCACGAGGATTCGGAGGACAAAAACAGAGGCAGGCCAAACCGTTTCCGAGGGAATCGGACAAATTGGAGAGGTGGAGAACAGCAGAGGCGAAGTGAGAGAAATTGGTTAATCGACGGTTTGCAATTTTTGTCACAAAACAGGACATTTGCGTACTCCTGCCGTGCCGCCAAAATCAAATGACACAAAATAATCATTCCCCTCAACCTTCAGCAGCACGCTTCTCTCAATCTGTACAGCCGGTATCAAACCAATTATCAATAGATGTGAATGATTTGGTGCGTGCTATTGCTGGACTAGCGACATCTCAAGGCCCTTCGGTAGTCACAATGCTAACCAACCAAATTCCATGAATTCACTTGTGGCGTTAACACCAGCACGAATGTGCGTCTCTCAGAAAAACAAGGCACGAATTTGAGCCCAAGTACGAGTAATCTGAGACGCATAATTCCACAAAACACCCTTTTAAGTACAGAAGCTAAGAAGGAAAAGTGGAAGGCATTGGACCCAAACTTACAAAATTCCTCTGTATTTTTGCAATTATAGTTCCTTTAGCTTCATCACATATTGACTAATACAACAAAATTTTCTGAGGCATTAGTCCGATCAATCCGATGGTTTGCCAAACATCCCAAATGGGAATGCTTTGGTCTGTTCCCCCACTCAGGGGATGTCCTGAAATTTGTTAGATCATTCTCAAGTCCCAATCCGACGGACCTTTTGGGTTTATTCCCCAAATGTTTTTGAACACATAACCAAAGCATGGGCATGCCGTAAAATTAGGAAAACGGTTCAAAAATATACATCCCTCACTGGTGTTCCAGTTTCTGAACCACTCGACCAATTTTCCTTGCGATTTCTAGGATGAATGTTTTCAAATGGTTAAACAAAAAACTTGTAAATTTGGACTTTAAATCATGAATCTGGGCTATGGCAAACAGATCGGAATTGATCTCACCCCTAGAGGATGGTTTGCTGGATCATGGAACGGAAAAATGAGTCCAGTGAAAATTGTTACCTATTTGAAACAGAAATCACTTCCAAATTTGGTGATCCTTTCATTCATACCCCCTTGGGAGACTTTCGGATTGCCCTTACCAGAAAGGTAAGTGTCTTAGAAGAAAATATTCTGATTATGTGGAACCGTCCAGTAGCCAAAATTGTGAATATCTTCCATTAGGGCTAAAAAGGGTCACATAAGGACAATGTTTGGATAGCAATGGATGACCCCTTATTGCTGCAATTCCCCAAAAATCCAAAACAAGTGAAAAATTGTGGGAAAAACCTCACTCTTTCATTCAAGGGTTTGCAGTTGAGTACCACGAGGAAACCGAAAATCGTTTGACAACGATTTGGGAAAAAGGGACCAAGGTTATCAACAAAAAACCTCGACACAAAAGGGCTACCGAAGGATTAGTTACCGATTCCCAACTCCAATCAGAACTTTCTTTTCTGAGTTGGAATATTACAAAAACTTTTCAATTCTCTTTTGAACATGCCCTCTCTTCCTATGTCAAAATTTGGAAGAAATTAAACGATGGGCCTTTTCGACTCAATTATTGGATCCAATAAATTTTGTTAGAATGATATTCCAAAATCCTAATTTATATGCAAAAAGAGTTGGTCCAGATTTGCTTAAAGTCTGGCCATGTGTGAGTCTCAAATCAGATGAATTTCATTTCGTTCCTCTCGAGGAGATCAATTTACAATCTAATGAGTGTTTTGAAAACATTCCATTAAAATTCAAAGTTGGTGGAACCGAAAAATATGCATTTCTTGATCCGATCACTATGATTATTATTCCTAGTTCTCGGAAAGCCCCATGTTCAGAATTCCGCAAACAAATTCTGCGACTTGGCAATGAATATTTTTCTATTGATCAGTTCACAGTTACCATGAAGAATATTAAAAATATAAAAACTATTAAAAATATTTCAGCTTTGACCACCCAAATTCCAAAAATGCATGCTTATTCGTTTCATCATTTAGTAATTGCAAATGTTACTGATATTTTAGCCCATTCATATGCTAATAACTTAGTTAAAGTAAGTCAAATGTCTTACCAAATTCATAAGAAAGAAACTGTTACAAAAGTTATTCCGGCAGAAGAATGGGTTAATTTTAAAGGAGAATTAACAAAAACCCTTTTTGGAGACTTAACTGGTTGGCTTTGGAAAATTGCGGGGATTGTTTTAGTGGTTTTATTTGTTGACCTTGTGCTGCGTTGGTATTTCCTGATTAAAAACCAATATACTTTTAATGGTAGACCTACCCCTCCGAAACCGGATAGAGGCAAAGAAGGCCCTAAACATTCTGATAAACCTTTAAGCATTCACAATGAAATTACATTTACGCCAATTAAACCTTTAAGTATTCCCTCCGCTACCTTAAACCAGTCCGTTGTTTCTTTAGATACCATGACTTTTAGGCCCCAATCCATGGAAAAGCCTCTTATTAATTTTTTATCACCAAAATCTTCAACTGTTTTAGCCAAAATTAATTCAATTCCTGTCAGGTGTCTCATGGACTCTGGTTCGAGCGTCACAGTTGGTCCACGTTCCATGGCACGTCAACTAAAATGCACGGTTGAACCAACTTTCTTGGAAGCGATCAGTGCATCCGGACACCCGTTGTTTTGCCGAGAAAAGGCCGAGGTAGTTTTTGAATTGGTAGACAGCAAAATCACAATGACCTTATTTTTTTTGGAAGATTTGGAATTTAGTTCAGTTCGTAACTTTCAAATTATAATTGGCTTGGGCACATTTGAAAAATTACCCATAGTTTCATTCGATGTTGCCTCACGTAAACTTTTCATTAATGGAAAAGCATTCCATTAGGAGGACCTTTTAATTTGACGGAAAATTTACGAATTGCAGCTCTCGAAAACTGTACCTTATCACCAAATAGTCAAATACTGGTTAAAGCCCAAATTGAAACACTAATCCCATTAACTCGTCCTGTACTTGTTACTAAACCGGATTCAAAGCTTATCCAAGCGAATGTAGGGTTAATACCAACAGTCTCGTGCCCTCACGAGGGAAAAATACGCATTGCTCTTATTAATCCTACGTGTGTTCCTATTTTATTATTTAAAGGAATGCATTTGGCTTATGCCAATGAGTTAGAAGAAACTGATGGCATTTTAGCTGAACAGCCATTAGAACAAATACATTCGCTCACTGAAACTGTAAAAATTGAAGTAGACCCCACTTTTAAAGTTGACTTAACGAAATCGAGCTTAAAAGGGGATGAGCTTAATGCATTGAAATTGCTTATTAATGAATTTGAAGACATCTTTTCGAAGAGCCAATACGATTTAGGTTCATTTACGGGTGGTGAACATAACTTTCTCACCACGACTGATGAACCGATTTCATCCCCACCCCGAAGAATGCCTTATAAATATAGAGAGGAGCTTAAGAGGCACATTGACCAACTTTTAGCTTCCGGGGTAATGATTGAATCAGATACTCCGTGGGTCACTCCTTTTGTAGTTGTTCAAAAGAAGGATGGTGGAATCCGTCCTTGTTTAGACTTTAGGAAACTTAATGAGGTCACAATTCCCGATAGGTATCTTTTACCAAGATTGGATGCAATTATGGAAAGAATAGGCAATTGTAGTTATTATAGTTCAATTGACCTTGCCTCGGGCTACTTACAAATCAAATTAGGAGATGAAACTTCTTATAAATGTGGAGTAATCACTGAAGATAATGTGTATCAAATGAAATATCTCCCATTTGGTTTAAAGAATGCCACTGCTGCATTTTCCAGGGCAATGGCTGTAGTACTTTGTGGTTTAGAGGACAATGCTTTAGCCTATGTAGATGACATTTTAGTGTTTTCTAAAAATGGTTCAACCATTGAGGAGCACTTGGCTTCACTTAAAATAGTTTTCGAACGATTTCAATTCTTCAATTTAAAATTAAGTCCTAAGAAATGCGTTTTTGCTGCAAAACAAATAAATTTTCTTGGTTTTACTCTTTCTGAAAATGGGTACACCCCAACAATGAGCCGAATCGAATTAATTCAGGAAATCGAATCACCTAAAAATGTAAAAGAAGTTAAACGGATTTTAGGAAAAATTGGTTTTTATAGAAGGCACATTAAAAACTTCTCCACAATAGTTGAACCACTTCTTCGCTTAACCCGACAGAAAAATCCATTTGTATGGGAAAAAGAACAGCAAAATTCTTTCGAGAAGATCAAACAGTTACTTTCTTCAGCACCCAATTTAGTTTTTCCCGACTATTCTAAGCCTTTCCATATATTTACTGATGCGTCAACTGTTGGGCTCGGTGGGGTTTTGATGCAGAAAAATGAAGAAATTAATACATTTTCTGCTATTTCCTACTGTAGTCGGACGCTTTCCGCTCCAGAAAGACGGTGGCCACCAGTTCAAATTGAACTGTGTGCGATAATTTATGCATTGCGTGAATTTAAGCCATTTATTTTTATGAGTGAGATCGAATTACATACCGATCATAAACCATTGGCTTATTTACTCAAAAAAGCTGAGACTCACCCCCATTTAGCGAGGTGGCTAATTGAGCTTCAAAATTATCAAATTAAAATAGTTCACATAGCGGGTAAACAAAACACATTAGCCGATGCTCTTTCGAGAGCTGCAGACGAATATCCTAGTAAAAATATTGCTAATTTAAAAGAAATTGAAGACATAATTGAATTTCCGATTTGTTTATCTATTTCTCTTCGATCTCGAATAGTTCTAGACCCATTTGTTAATTCCCTTACTTTCAGGCACGACGATGGGAACACGTATGAGATTGATTTGGCAGAAGAACAAAGAGCGGCCCCGAAGCAGCAGCATACATACAATTTCTTCAAAATGGTGAATTCCCACCGGGTTTTAATGAAGTGGAAAAGGATGAATTGGCTGCTCAATCGTTAAATTTATGCATAATTTCAGGAATTCTTTATTTTCGATTTTCAAATTTGCCGCCACGGATTTACATTCCTATTTCTCTCAGGTCACTCGTTTTTGATGCTTTTCACATCTCGGCATTGGGTGGCGGTCACATGAATGTTCGCAAAACGCTTCACAAATGCCGGAAGTATTACTGGCCAAAGCAACATTCTGACATAATTTCTTGGATTAAGCAATGCATCACATGTCAGCTACGCAGTAATCCTACACCAGGATATAAAGCAGAAATGAGGATGGTGCCTAACAACACTCTTTTTGCCAGGGTAGGTCTTGATTTAGCGGGTCCATTTCCAATTACTGCTAAGGGAAACAAATATATTTTGAACATTGTATGTTGGTTCACTCGCTATGTAATTTCAGTGCCTTTACCGGATGCTAAGGCTAGAACAATTGCTAAAGCCCTTTTAACTAATTGCTACTTAAAATTTGGGGGTTGTACTGAATTAATTGCCGATCAAGCAAGTTCATTTACCTCTGATTTTTTTAAAGAGTTTTGTTCCCTTCTTTATATAAATCAAAAATTTGCAACACCACATTATTCCCAGGGTAACTCAATAACGGAACGCACTTTCCGGACCTTCCATAATATAATGGCTAAATATATTTCCCCTCAAGATCCTTATTTTGATGAATTTTTGGATTTTGCTAACTTGTGATGCCAGAAGGAAGCGGAGTGTGGGAGAAAGTGGGATAAAGGACATGGGAGAACCTCTGAAAGGGTGCCCGTAGCTCAGTTGGTTAGAGCATTCCACGGAAAGGAAGGGCGTGGGTTCGAGTCCCACCGGGCGCGTAACCTTTTACGTTCTACAAACTTCTGCTATAATACATCCGTGCATGAATCAACAGGAGAAAGTCCTTTCTTTCTTACCTTTGGTAGAGATCCAATTTTTGCTGTTGATCAAATTTTGGACTCTCGAGTCCCATATCCGATTGCAATAGCTGATGAATCAGAATTCAAACAGCGTTTAATTGTTTGTTTGAGAAAAGCTTGGGAATGTGCAGCTGAGCAGAGTCATGAGGCTCAGTTGCGCATGAAAATACAGTACGACAAAAATGTCAAAGAATCCGACATAAAAGTTGGGGACCGAGTACTTTTTAAGAATTACAGTACCAAAGTAGGAACTTCGAAAAAGTACCATCTTCCCTGGAAAGGAATTTTCAGAGTCATTGGGATTGATGGAATTCATGTAACAATTATTAGTTGTTTATCCCCTCAATCAAATCCCAAAAAGGTGCACATCAATCAATTAAAAAAATGTTTTGAAATCACAGGACCTGCATGCACTCTTCCCACTCTTCCGATTGATGAACAGGAGGCTCTTAAAAAGGCTAATGCCGAAGAATTACTAAAAGTACCAGGTTATGATCATCCACATTCCCCAGAAGCGGAACTTAGTGAAATTCCCGTCAATTTAGAACCAAATACAGAAAATCAACCTACCGATTCCGAATCAGAACTCTTAGATAAGGCTAACGAATCTAATAATGAACACATAAATGAAAAACAAAATTTTAGAGGTCGCACCCTAAGGGACCGTACTAAAATAACGATTCCAAAAAGATTTCGGTCTGATTTTAACTAATTGGGGCTGATTTGTTATTTTATTTTCTTAGGGTGAATGACGACAAGCGTATGGCGACATGACGACTGGCGAACAACTCAATTCTTTTACTTAACCTGCAAATTCCCCGCCTTCATTATTTTCCTTTCACATTATTCTTGCCTTACTCATTTATCATAATGTTTCCGTCGCTGACCATTTCTTTTCAATCAATTTTCCTAATTTAGCTATAAATTCGAATTCAATCCTTAATCCTTGCTATGCCGAAAAATCGCAAACGTAAACAAACGGCTAAACCCACTCAATCCTCTTCCCCCGCTAAATTGCCATCGCCTGCTTCCTCTCCTCGCAATGATTCGGCTGAGGAACCCCTAATTGGCCATTCCATTCAACAGTCGAAAGTCAACGACAGTCCGGCCTGCGAACAACAGGAACAACATACCCATGTTCTGAGTGTCGCTTCTTTGGTCTGCGATGACACTGTTGAAGAGGTCGACATGGACAACGGCGGTGTTCAGCTCAATGCGTTAGTGGAAAAGGAAGCGGAAGTGTGTGAGAGTGCCCGCAAGGGTGTGCCTTTCGAGGCGTTCAATTCGAAAAGTAGTGAAAAATGTGTGAACTCGGCGGTTGCCAATTCGGAAACTTTAGACGAGGATGAAGAAACGAATGGAAATTTTGGAAAAATTTACGTCGTGATTCAGCAGATGGTTGATGACCGAGTCACTGCGGCACCAGTTGGAGAACCCAGTGATTGGCCGTACTTTGTCTCTATTTCCGACTCTCTTATTAAAGGCGATCGAAAATTGAAGCTTGGAGATTTAGTTGAAGTTGTAAGTTATGAGTGGCGAGAAGACTTTCGCTATTTGTCAGGGATGGAAGGAGGAGGTCGTTCTTGGACTCATCTAGGGATAATAAATGCTCAAGCGGTTGTTACTGCTTGTGCTGTCCTTCCTCTGAATCAGCCCTTTGAACAACCAGGTATCGTCAGTGAAGTGCGGTATGACAACAAAAAGAAGCGAATCCAATCGATTGTTGTGGCTAGCCCAGGTCTTCATCCTTCTCAACGACTCTTCCGGCGACAATTTGGCACTGAATTTGAAGCGGACATTCAGCCGGGAATGGTTGTAATGGTTGGTAAAGTGCAACTCACGCGTCCGGCCAATTTTAAAGTTTCACAACTTTATCTTTTGCCAGAAAAAAGCCCTTTTTATAATGGCAATGAAAAACTCGCTTTTAATCCTATGGTAGCGGTGGAATTGAATAAAGCCCCTTTTAAATATGAATTTCCCTTTCCCCCTTCCTTGCCAAATACCGTATTTCTTCTAATAGAAGACCCCGTTCTATTAGAAGACCCCCTTCCATTATAAGACCCCTTTCGATAGGTGTTGAACAATAGAAGACCCCGTTCTATTAGAAGACCCCCTTCCATTATAAGACCCCTTTTGAGTAGGGTTGAACAATATAAGACCCGGGTCTTCTATTAGAAGAAATACGGTATTCGTTTTAGTGAAGGTGTAATGGCGGCTGCAATTTCTGCGTGTACCGACCGGTTGGAAGCCGATTTGTCTCAGTTTACCATCATTTCAGTGCCCGAAGTGGTTGATTCGCACCCGAATTCGTTCAAGGCATGGATTTACCAATGGTTGGAAACGAAAAAACAGCTGGTGGATTATGCCAAAAGATGGGAAGAAGATCAGCCTTTGCAAATGAAATTGTCAAATACGGACGTGGCTAAACCATGTGGACACGGTTTTATCATTGAAAATCGCAGAGAGAAATTGGAGACGGGATTTTATTTAAAAATCCAAATTTTTGTTTCTTTTCAGGAGGCAAAAAAGTATGATGCTTATGACGACTTTTTGCGCATTAGAGATGGAGGAGATGAAGGCGAATTCAAACAAATGCAATCGTTGAGTGCATTAAACCAAAGAGAGGTGCGTTTTGTTGGCCATGTCTTCTCAGAATGGGCCTCAAGTGATCTGGTTGACGCGCGGATTGGCAAAGCATTGCTTGGCATTGGTGAAAAAGTGCCTGTGCAAAATTTGACTTGGAAGCAACTCACTGAACGACATTCGGCACTTTCATCTCTTTGTGAAGGACAACAACAAACGGCACTGCTAATGATGGATGAAGTGCGCCGATTGGTCTATATGCAAGCACCACCAGGCACAGGAAAGACTTTTTGTTCTGCAACAATCGCCGCTGCCATACTTGCTGATGATCCTGAAGCGGTCGTTCTCTTTGTTGCACCACTGAACATTGCCACAGCACGACTCTGCGAGGAGACGCAAAAAGCGTTACAAAAGGCAGGTTCTGAAATACCCCTTTTGGCACTTTTCAGTGGAAATGGAAAACATCGTTATGCTGATCATCTCCAACAAATTTCCAAGCATCTGTTAGCAACAGCTGTGAGTGTTCCTGAGTTGCGAGAAGCACTTAAAACTGAATCGGACAAGAAGAAAGTGAACCACTATTTGGAGCAGTGCAGCTCGAATCCTCGACAAACCGATGAAGGGATGGTTGCCAGAATTTTTCTCGAAATCACAAAAAGACGTGTCTTTTTCTGCACCCTTTCCCTTGGCGAACAAATTGGGTCAGTTTTTGAGAATGTGAGTCATATAATTTTGGATGAAGCTGGTCAAGCCCCTTATGGCCAACTTTTGTCTTTTCTTTCCAATTTCAGTTCAATTAAAAAGGTCCTTGTCACTGGTGACAGGTATCAACTTCATGTAAATATGATGGAATTGCCCCCAGCAGTGCATAATGGTTTTGGACTTGATACTGCCATTATTAATTTTGACAATGCAATTCCAGTTGATTCAACCACCCTCACAACTTCTTTCAGATCACATCCATTCATCACACAATGCATTGAGGCTGGAGCGTACATTGACAAAGGAGAAAAAATAATTGCTGGTCGGACAGAAGAGGAAATGATGCTTTTCACTGGCAATCCAAATTTCAAACTGCCCGTACAAAATTCACCTCTTCTTTTCATCCACATCACTGATCAAATGGAACAAGAAGAAACATCATTTTCATCAACAAATCCACGCCAAACTGATGCAACGATTGCTCACGTTAACCACAACTCGAGTTGTGGTTAAGATTCCTTAAGAAAGATTAAACCACGGTAAGATGAGCATACCGTTTGGGAATAAACCACGGTTAAGGAGAGAGTAAACCACGGTTAACTCAACCGTGGTTAAGCCTTAACCATGGTTAAAAAGGGAAAGACGAGCATACCGGTTAAGGCTTCTTAACCACGGTTAACGCCGTTAACCGTGGTTTAGCTCTAAGCCGCGAGACGAGCATAAGGCCCCAGGTATGCGACACTTGCACGGAACAACTCTGACATGTTACCAACTTATCTTTACCAATACATGTTCCGTCGCTTTCATGGAAACTCGAAGATTTTTCAGATATCAATACCCATTGTAATAATTGTGCGTTACATATTTGTGTCATTTTAGCGATAGTGAAATAAATTATAGGGCTGTGCGGGATTCCCGGTTCCCGACTCGGGAAATTTCCCGGTTTTTTCGTATCCCGGTTCCTGTCCCGATTCCCGGGTGCATTTCCCGTCCCGGTTCCATTTCCCGCACAGCCCTAATAAATTAGAAGAAAAAAAGCGACATTATATTCGACTCAACTCATAAAAAATCGATTCAGCTCATAAATTCTGATTGGACTCATAAAATATTGAAATAGTACCATCGATAGAAAATATTCTATTCTGTCCAATGATAGCATATTCACTAGAATCCGTTCATTAGAAATTGAAAAATCGTTGAAAAATAAAAACGGCAACGACATATAATTAGTAATTGACATTGGTGGAAATAAATTATTCCAAACATCCAAAATTTATTTGTTGGCGATTTTCACAACAAATCTGACGCGTTACAGAACCGGAACTGAATTTCCAACTACCCTCCCTTCTATTCCTAGGTTTGTTACTCGTCAAGAAATTTTTTCCGGAAAAAAATCAGTAATAGCAAGGTATCCCCTCCCTTTTTGAAAAAATAAAATTTCAAAAATTTTACGTCATAAAAACATGTCTTAGGAGGTTTTCGGGGTCGATCACAATATGACATCCATTTCGACTAAATCCGAACGCCGGACCGGAATTCGAACAAAAAATCGAAAGTTCAAACTTTAAAATTCGTTTTTTAGAAGTTTAATATTTTTAATTAGGGTAGAGCGGGACCGGGGCTTTTGGCAAAAACCGGGACCGGGACTTTCCGGGCTAGGAAAACCCGGGACCGGGGCCCTCGATTTTCAACCGGGACCGGGGCAAAACCGGGACTTTTCTCTGGACGTTTAATTTTGAAACAGGCTACAGTACTGAAATGCTGGCAATGAAACCGACGGCAATGAAAGCGCTGGCAATAAACCTCCCCTACCGTGCTAGTCTTTATATGAAAGGCGGTTTTTTCAAATTCGAAACATTTTTATTAGGGCTAGGAAAATTTGATTTCCCGGATCCGGAACCGGATTTCCAAACTGCAAATTTTTTTTGCCTGATCCGGAACCGGATTTTCTTTTTTCAAAATTTTCCGGTGGGATTTTTCCGGATTACGTTTTTTTGAAAAATTTTCCGGAGTCCGGTTTTCAAAAAGCCGGATCCGGATTTTTAAAAAATTTCTCTTAATTCATTAAAAAATTGGTTAAACATTAAAGACCACCCCTCCTTTTCGCTTCCTCTTTTCCTTTCCCACGTTTAGTTTTATTTACGCCTCATTTTCGATTGCTCGCTTTGTTTATTTCCTTTGCTGCATATCATTTTGTTGGAATATTTTTGTCTCTTACTTTTTTATTGGGTCATCGATTCGTCATTTTTCCGACTTTTAGACTTTTGAGTATTTCTGGTCCAAATTCATCGTCAGCTATGGTTAAACACGGAGAGACTGTGCTTATCGAAGGGGTCGAACTTTCGAATCCAAACAAAGTGTTTTTCCCGGAGATAGAATTCACAAAGAAGGACTTGGCCGTTTATTATCAGAAGGTCGCAAATCGAATGCTTCCGCAGGTGTTTTTCTCTCTTTAAATGGGATCGAGTCAAACCGAAAATCTTTTCCAATTCCCCGCAGGTCAATGACCATTTGAACCTTTACGTGATCAAGGCGTTGAAGGTTTTTTTTTCTTTAAAAAACTGCACAGACTGTCACAA
This sequence comes from Heterodera filipjevi, assembly GCA_039877585.1. Classification (NCBI taxonomy): domain Eukaryota; kingdom Metazoa; phylum Nematoda; class Chromadorea; order Rhabditida; family Heteroderidae; genus Heterodera; species Heterodera filipjevi. The sequence continues at coordinate 8,994,058 of JBDPZO010000008.1, forward strand.
TATAAGTGTTACTCTTTTGATTTTTTGATAAATTTTTAGTCTTAAACACTTAAGTTGCTGATTACAAATATTATTTTGGCCAATTTGAAAAATATGTCAAAAAATCCAAGGATCTCCCCCTTTGGGGTGGACAAGTATAGAGTTTTTCAATTTTTAACGGGTAAAAATATGAAAAAACTGATGTGTTGTATAACATTTTCCAACTCAGAGTCTTGCTTCTCGCGGACTTGTCAACGAGCTATCTTACATTTTTTCTTTATAGATCACCGAATTTGTCCACAAAAAGAATGTTTGCCGCCAGCCAGTCAAGAACAATGTGAAAAGCAGCCAAGACTTTTGGTGGCTACAGGTTGAACAAACAATTGTCATTTAATAAGGCAATAGCCTTTAATTTTAATAGCATTTACGCATTTACTTCAATTCAAACGAAAAGGATCAATGCAAATCTTGTTTGAACAGAATGGCCAATGCTGAATTTTGTTACGGTTTTGAATACTTGGGCATTCAAGAGAAGCTTGTTCAAACTCCGCTCACTGACCGCTGTTATCTCACCATGACCCAAGTGCTGCATTGTCGTCTTGGAGGCAGTCCTTTTGGTCCAGCTGGAACCGGAGAAACTGAGTCTGTAAAGGCACTGGGGCATCAACTTGGACGATTTGTTTTGGTGTTCAATTGTGATGAAACCTTTGACTTTCAAGTGCTCCTTTGTTTGTGTTTGTTTTCTTAGATGATTTCGTTGTTGCAGGCAGTTGGCAGAATTCTTGTTCGTCTTTGTCAAGTTGGGGCTTGGGGATGCTTTGATGAATTTATTCGTCTGGAGGAACGAATGTTGTCGGCTGTTTCTCAGCAAATTCAAATGATTCAAGAAACAGTGCGTGCCGATTCCGAAATGAAGGTGGATCTGGTCGGCAAAAGCCTCACTGTTAATCCCAACATGGCCATCTTCATCACAATGAATCCTGGAAACTCCGGACGATCAAATTTGCCGGACAATCTGAAGCAACTTTTCCGTTCACTCGCAATGACATCTCCTGGTCGCGGACTTATCGCTGAAGTCACGCTTTTTTCCCAGGGCTTCCAATCTGTCGAAATACTTGCCAACAAAATCGTCCCTCTTTTTACGTAATTTATTTATTTCCTCTTTTTAAATACTTTTGTGTTTTAGTCTCTGCAAGGAACAACTTTCGAATCAATGCCACTACGACTTTGGCCTTCGTGCACTGAAATATGTGCTTGTTTCGGCCGGCAACATTAAGCGTGAAGCGATTCAAAGGGCCTATGATGAAGCGAATCGAAGCGGAGAGGAGGTTGAGGAACAGGCACTGGCTAGCCCAATGTCCGAACAACAAATGCTGATTCAATCTGTGTGCGAAACATTGACGCCGAAACTTGTATCTGAAGATATCACACTTCTTCAGTCACTGTTGCATGACGTTTTTCCTGACATCACTTACAATCCAAGAATAGTTGAGAGGTAACAATTCGAATTAGTTTTTGGTATTTGTGTGAGCACCTTGTTTCCCCCCTCCCCCGCCGCCCCCCCCCCCCCACCTTTCCCCTAAATGACATTCCGACCGTTTTAAGGCCTTTAATAAATTTTCAGGTCGGAAATACAAAGAAATAGCTGCTAGCTTTGCCTAAATTTTGTTTGCTTAATATCATGAGAAACTGTACAGAAAACCGTGACATAATTAAAAAATTTCTTTTACTTATAAATTTCGACCAAAGTAACCCAGATTTAAAAATTGGTGGAATGAGAGTTTGGTGACAAAATATGCGCGAGGGGGGAACGGCGGGAGGGGGCGGGAACGAGCTGCTCCGGGTATTTGTAATTCATAAATCGTAACAATCATAATTAAATTTTATTCATTCAAGCGGCGATTGGAATTCTTGGCTTACGAAAGTGCCGCAAATTGAAATTGAACCACAACGTATCACCGACACAATGACAGTTATTCCAACTCTTGACACTGTCCGTCATGAAATGTTGCTCAACACATGGCTTAGCGAGCGGAAACCTCTCAAACTGAAGTTCGTGGGCCAGGTTTGTTTTGGGCTTGCAAGTGCGTTTTTCCCTCCCATTGTCTCCCCCTTTTTTAGGACTTGAAGGAAGTTCACTTCCGGGTCAAGTACACTACCGCCATGGCCACGGTGAAGAAAGCATACGCCGAGCGTTCCGGTGTCCAGGTTTGAACGGGTCATGGGAATTTAAATATGAAAAAACCGAATACTCCGTATCGGTGAACTGATTTGAAAATTTAACTTCTATCAATTACCCTTTTCTTTCAGGCCACATCACTCCGCTTTTTGTTCGATGGACGCCGAGTGAAGGATGAGGACACGCCACAATCGTTGGAAATGAATGCGGATGATGTCATCGAGGTTTGTAGTGGGGGCAATAATTAGGTTGTAAAATGTAGTTCTTATGGGGGGGGGGGGTGTTTCGTCCCCGAGCCAAAGCAGAAAAATGTGTTAAAAATTATTTGGGTGCAAAAGGAAATCTTTATGGGTGGAGGGGTGGGAGCGGTAACTCTGAGTCTGTAAGGGGCGAATTACCTAAAAAAGGGGGCAAGGTAGTTACGATTCTTTACCCAAGCAAAAGAATTTATTGCTCCCTCTTTTCAGGTTTACCCCGAGCAGAGGGTGAGGCGGACTGGCGGGGGCGGTGGTAGAGGTGGTCGCCAGTTTCGCGATTGGATGGGGCATTTACGCTCTCTGGAAGTGGTGGAGGCGCCCACCACCAGGCGGGGATGGTGCCGTTGGAGGAGGAGAGATGGGGGGAGGGGGGGGGGGGGTGGGTCCCTCCTCTCCCTAATGTGGGGGGGCACCACTTCCCACATCACCTCCCCCAGCACAACCTCCCTAATATGCCTTTGGCAAATTAGGTAGGTTGTGGTGGGGGAGGATGATGTGGGGGAGATGAGAAAGGTTGCCGACCCCCATAAGGGAGGGGTGGGAATTGTTTGATGTATTGTTTGTTGATGATTTATTTTTTCTTTTTAATAAATTTTGTTGGTGGAGAGTGAAATATTTTTGGCCGGCATCATTCCATAAGCGATTGTCCAAACCTGGTCCGTATTTTTTTAAATGTTGGATTCACCGCAAAAGTCGTAATTTTTTGTCGAGCTTTCCTATTTTTGGCTTGGCGCCGAATGTGTGGCGCCGAATTGAAATGGCGCCGAATCGCGAGCGCCGAACTGACTGCGTCCGAAAAGGATGGCAAAAATAAAAAATAAATAAAGTTACGTCTTCGCTGAAATCGTGAGCGCAGATAGCGCGATTTAATGAAATCGTGAGCGCAGACAGCGACGCCAATTTTCATTTTATCAAAAAAGTAAAAAAACAAATAAAAAGTCAGAGACGCAGAAACGCAACTTTTTATTTTTTCATTTTTGACCATTCCTAACTGGAAGCCAAAATTGGGCCATTGTATATGTACTCAATTTTGCCCTTCTTTTGTTTTAGCAAATTACCAAAAATAAGAATTGACCAAATGATTGCGTCAAGTTCGAGTGGTGCGCCATACCGTGGCGATGCAGTGGCGTCCGCAGCACTCGGTTTTTCAAAGTGACGCAGAATCTTTGTTTTTGTTTTTTTTTTTGCTAGATAATTTCAATTTCAGTTTTGTGAATGGTGCCCTCATCCGACACCCTTTTGTTGTGCTGCGGCGTCAGTGCCAAGTGCACGACCATGCGGCACGCAAACATTTGACGCCGATCAGTCTTTTGCCGGTTGTTGTCAATTTGGCTGCGAAAGACGTAAAAACCAATTTGCATAAATCCAAACAACCTCAGTATTTTTTGCTTAATTTTCCCTTGTTTAGGGCGTTTTTTCGCTTTGGAAAGGCGCCATTGGCAGCGGAGTTCTTTGGGTGGTTTCGCATGCGTCTGAATTTGTGAGGAGTTTGGGTTTTCTTGCATTTTTGTTTTTTCATTTTCAGTTAATTGCTCAGCTTTTTAACCTGCCAAAGTCTTTTGTGCCTGAAGGAAGCTCTGAACGTTTTTGGCGCCACGTTTTCCTCAAAGCGTATTTTCAGGGGCATTTAAACAATTATAAAAAAAAAAGCAATGAAAAGCGTAAATGCCAAATGGTCCTTCCTTTATTCGTAATTTTTGTATTTGTTTTTTGTTTCTATTAATTTGTCTGTTTTTTTTTACCACTTTCTTTCGCTTTAGTGCATCTTTCTTCGTCGGCACTCCTTTCATTGTTTCCTCTTTTGTCGAAACTGTCCGCGTGCGTTTGCCCCTTCCTTTTGCCTTCCCTTAGCATTTGCCATTATTTTCAGAGTGGTGCCAGTCTTTCCGACGATTTCCAACTCTTCGAGATTATTCATCGTGGCCTTGAGGTCCTATTTTTTTTTTCACCCACTCCTCTGGCGTTCTTCCTTCTCATTTTTTAAGTTTCAGCGTCTCCATTTGGACCTTTTCGGCACCGGCGTTGAGGGACGACGGCGCCACCCGCTGTTTCTTTTGGCCATGCCCACTTCCCTTTATCACACGGCCCATTTTTTGGTGTGCCGTTCCGTTTATTCCTTTGCCTATTCCTGCACCAGAGCATATGTTGTGAGCTCAATTAATCAGAAAATGCTTTTTATTACAAAAAAAAAATCTTAATTTTTCAGAGTCGCAAATTGCCCTCGGAACGGAAAAGGTATCATTCGATAATGCCCGAGTTATTCTCCACGATGACCTCGATGTTTGTGGCCGATTTGGTCTGTTATCCGCTGGAAACTGTTCTGCACCGGCTGTACATTCAGGGTGAGACAGACTGTCCTGTTTCAGACTTTTAAACATTGAGTAGACCAATGGATAAGGTTGCCGGCTTGAAACCCACCCAGAATTTTGGTTCGATAGCCAAAACGGTTCAGTTTCGAAAATTTTTATAGAAACTGGCAATTGCACTCTCCAAAATTAAGGCACTCGGACATTGGTGGACAATTTGGACCATGGGCAGAGTTCGTTGGTTCCCGTGTTGGCCGGGGCGTACAGTGGCATTGTGGATTGCTTCATCAAAATTGTGCGCAAAGAGGGCGCGGTGGCATTGTACAGGTCGGCTGTTGGGATTCAGGGAATTTTACACCGTCCAAAAAGGAATTCGTTTCCATTTTAAGTGGAATCGGTGCGCTTTTTCTTCAATATATGCTTCAACATGGCGTTGCATTAGTCATTTATTGGATCCTCGACAAAGGTTCGCTGTTTGGTGCCATCCGGGGATGTCACGGAATTCCGATTTCCGGAATTTTAGGCAAATTTTCGGAAAAATTTCCTATTTCCCAAATTTATCTCAAAAATCCCCGTGATTACCCCTTTTTTTAAATCAAAATCTGTTAACTAATCACACCAACACTTAGAAAATTTTCTCCGGTGGCGCCTGTCGGCACTACCGGAAACAGCCATCGTACCTATGAATTGTAAATTTGATTATCAAAATTTTTCTAATTTTATTGTCAAAAAAAATTTGTAAAAAATTTCCGATTTCCGGCCTTTTTGGGCATCGGAATTCCGATTTCTGGAATTTTTTGGGAGTCCGGGATTCCGATTTCTGAAATTTTTTGGGAGTCCGGGATTCCGATTTCCGGAATTTTTTGGGAGTCCGGGATTCCGATTTCCGGAATTTTTTTGCGCGTCTTTTGACATCCCTGATGCCATCCCTCCCCTCCTCCCGCACTCCTCATTTATTTCCGACACAGGTGGCAGCAGCAGTGAGCTTCCTGCCCCTGCTCGGATGCGTTCGCAGGAAAACTTTCTGCGTGCCGACCTTTCCTCCTTCGACGTGTTCCCCCAAAAAACGTTTGCCGGCACTGCTTCCTCTTCCGGTTCAACTCAGCAGGTCACAGGAAACGAATGAGGCAAAAACGGAGATAAATGTCAATCATTCAAATTGGTAGGGTTGCGACCCCGACATCGGGGTTGACAAATGTCGGGGTCAGCAGGGTCGATTAAGGGGGTCGGCGGTGAAAATTTTTTGAAAAATAAGAGGTATCTATTAACAGAGTTTGTCTATAAAACAAATTTGCATTTTTTTTGTCAGTTTTTTTAATAAAATAAGAGAATTTGTGTTCGGTTGTGCCGAGTCGGGAAAATTTCATCTCAAAAGTTAACAGAATGATCAATTTTTCGAATATTTGAGTGACTTTCCTTTAATTTGTTGCACTGTCTAACCAAATTAATTTTTGAAATTTTGGCAGAATTTTTTCGACTATTTTTTCGTTGGTTCGTCGGGGTATATATATATATTTTTTTTTTGTATTTTAATTTAAGGAATTTCGAGGCAAAATCTTAAATATAGAATTTGCTCATTATTTTTCATCAAAAGTGCCATTCTTAGGATTGTATGTCAACCCAGAGTCGGGGTTGAGGGTCGAGGATAACCCCGAGAAACGGCCTAAAATGTCGGAGGCGGGGTCGCAACCCTACAAATTGGCATAAGCTTTTCCTATGCCGTACTTTTTTGTTAGTGTTTCAGCATTTCCCGTTGAACACTGACTTCCATCAGTCAACCCAATCTGTCGCGTTTCCCTCATTCGCGCAGACCAGCCAAAGCCACCAAAGTCTTCAGGAAAGGGACAACCCATTTTTGGCCGCAATACGGCGACATCAGCAACAGAAGAATCAGGACGACGACCAGCAGCATGAGGGAGTGAACACATCCAATTCTGACTGACAAATTCAAAACATCCCCCCCCCCTCCTTTTCATACCAATGCCACTACTTTTCGATTATTGTTACTCCTTTTGTTATTAGCCTTTTTTTCTCACTTTCGGTTTATATGAGACAAATACAATTGAGAATCGTAATCAATGTTCGCGTGCTTCACAAGTCAGTGCTAATGGTTATGTAATAATAGTTGGATTAAAATTTGTGATGTGAATTAAATGCGAAAGAATAACAAAAATGAAGTAAAAAGGCAACAAAAAACGAATTGATAGAAAAGTTTGTGGAAGAGGGGGAAATGGAGATTTCATGACTAAGTTTTGTCGGACGACAAACATTTAAAAAGGGACGGGGGAAGGGAATGCATAGGATGAAAAATGGGACACAGAATACAATAAAAGATTGTTTAAATTTGCAACAAACCGATGAATAATGAGTGACAAGGAAATGCAAAATATACCATTTTCACCATTTGGGAGACTCAGAAATGCACTCAACGTAAATTTGACATTGGAGGAGCGTATTTTAATTACAAAGGCATTTACGAAAGTCAATCGTTAAAATGCCGTACAGAACTTCAGTCATTTGAAAGATAGATGACAACTTATCGTCACCAATGAGTGACTTTTGGGCAACTTTGAAATAATGCGGAACCACTTTTGTTTACACTCTCGTAGTCTGTTCGGATACAGTGGACGACCCCGTAGGGGAGTACTGTTGCTGCTGCCGCAAATGCTGCTTCAACTCGTTGACAAGCAGTTGCGGTGCCTTAAGTCATTCGCCAATTGGAAAGTCACTCTTTTTTTCCTTGGACCTGTTTCTGTCCGTTCAGCTTCCATTTGGGTAACAGTACGGCTTCGTTCAGTTGGGGAACTCGGGCAAATTTTGTGTAAGAATTCACGGCGTTGGTATTCCGGTGAGTTTGATCTAATATCCCTGACAACGGTTTTCATTTTAATCCGCTAAATATTAAAAAACCGACTTTTGTCATCCGGTTTTTCGTCCAATCCATTTTCAAATTCGTTTGGCTGCATATGGCCTAACGGAGTGTTCGGTTTGCTGCAGCTGCTCGCAATCGACGAAATGTCCTAAGACAGACAAAAAAGGAATTTAAGTTATGCCTAATGTTTGCCTCATTTTCATGTGGGACCAATTGGCTGTAACGGCAGTAATAATCTGTCCAGAAAAGCGGATGAACCAGCGATTGTTGGAGCATAAAATCATCCAAATTTGCCTTAAATTAAGGAACTCAGCATCATTGCGCAATTCTTTTTATTTTCTTGTGATGCAAATGCTTTATATATATTTTCAACATTTGCATTTTCGAACCTCGCAGTTGTACTTCGGGTTCACAAAGCATTGTTTGTTGTCCAAAACAAAGGACCAAAGAGAAACGGTGTTCAGCTTCACTTCCTTTACCAAGAAAGGCACTGATTACTTCTTTTCTTTCCTTTTGTACGTTTCGTCATTACCAAATCGTGCCGTTCCCTTTCATTGTTATACAAAAAGGTTCCAAAACGACACGAGTATAATTCATCGAGCAAAGTCTGTGCATAAGGATGACATCAATTAACGGGTGAAGGCATACGAAAACCTTTAGAAAGCGAACGTTGAACTCAAAGGCGGAAGTGAATTGGTTGTACAATTGCCAAACGCAGTCGACAAATTGCACAAAAATGGGCGACCTTTCCGCATCGTCCGGCTTCTCCTGCCCATGGCCTATCCGCTAAATTGACATTGAAATGGCCCATAAATAAGTAGAATGTTTTTGTTTTCATAAATATAATTAAAACCTGTGAAAATTTGTGCCCAAAACAGCACCATTCTTTGTCCACTAAAACGGCAAAGCCTTCGATTGTCCGATAGAATCCGTCCAATTGGAGCATTGCCAAAGAGGTAATCTGACAGGATCAAACAAATTAAAATTTTGTTCCTTCACTTTTCATTTTATTTAGCTTTGTACCTGCGCAGTTCTGTCCCATCCGTCGCTGCAATGGACCAACACCGAATTTCTGTTAAGCCGAATTTCGCGCGCCGCTTGGGCCGCGGCCTCCAAAATTGTTTGAAGATGGGCCAACCATTTTGTCTAAAAAAAGGACTAAAAATTATACAATTATGATACATGTATTTTTGCTGAACCTCCTCTAAAGTGCGTTGGAAAAATTTTTGTCGAATTCGCGGAAAACAGGCGTCTTTGAGGCGACGAAGACTTTTTCGGACCTAAGGGAAACAATTGTTTAAATGGTTTCACTTTCGTTGATGATGACTGAGATACATACGTAGGGGCATAACTTCAACCACATGGGCCTCGGTCCGAGGTAAGAAAAATCACACCACAGAACTTTCATCTCTACTCGGCCACATTAAAATCCACCACCCCCAATTAAAAAAAAACATATTCCAACACCTCGTGGATGTTTTGTATCTCCATGAACTGGATGGCACAGCGCGGGTAATTTTCGAAGCCTCCGCCGTTGGCCATGTTGGCACGTGCGTTGATTTTAGGCCTAGCGTCCAAAATGATGAGAGAAGTGGAGTTCGGATTCGCACCGATGATCATTTCCACGTATCTGATAGAAGACCCATGCCATTTTGAAAGAAAATGCAAATTCACATTTCATCGTCCACCGATTTTCTGGAGAGAGCACCGACCAAAGGCTGAGATGAACGGACCAAAGCGGCGCAAGTGCGACAGTCCAACCAGGAAAGCACCTCAAATTTAAGATTCAAAGCAAAGAAAGAAAAAAAGAGTGGCATTTGACTACGGGGATTCGCTGTTTGCTCCGAAAATGGGACACCGAAAAGAGAAATTCGTCAGGGTCAGCACATTTAAACACATCGGAAGGCACATATAACTGAAAATGTATTAGTCTGATATAATATTACATTAAAAAAACCGAGGACCAACAAACCAATGACGGGTAAGTGCCGGCGAATTTGTAGTCGATGTTAATACGCGAAAGACGCCATGCCGAGGGGGGCACATTCTGAAGAAAGAAAATTAAATAATGTCATATTTAAGAAAAGGATACGAATGGTTGTTCTATTTTGCTATTATTGTAATAATTAAATAAAGCTTTTTTTATTTGAATTCCCAAAAATTCTATTTGCCTAAAAGAATTATTATTTATCACTTTCCATTCACCTGACGCTCAAATTCCTTGACAACATCAAACAGTGCCCAGCCGTCGTGACCGAATCTTTCACAGTAAAGCGTAGCGAAAAATGGCTAAAATTCTGATTAAGAAAAACAGGTTTAAACCAGAAAAATACATTTGTTCTGATTAAAAAGAAAAATGCATTTGCGACTAGAAAAAATGCTTGTAAAACATAATCAAAGCCCAACCAATCTGTTCGTGTTTGGAAAGGCGTACTTCCGTAAACAATTGTACATCGCCCGACGGCTGTGCGTTTCACGTCGATGAAAAAAGCGGACATTGCGCATGTCCTTGCAGTTCAACTCAATGCCGTAGGGGGCGCCGGAGGGACCGCCCTCCTTCCGCCTAACATTCCGAAAGCCAAATTTGTCGATTTTGGACACGCAACCGAGTGTGACATCGAAGAAAATAGGCTTAAAAAGACAAACAATACTCAGTGACATTCAAACAAAAGAAATTGCAATAAATTATTGGGCAAGGCTTCCGTTTTTAGACAAATGCCTAAAAATTTCTGTGCATTTAAAATGTTGAGAATTTTTGTTAAGTGTAATCCTATGTAAAAACGGAAATTTCTGAAACAATTGCCATCTAAAATTTACTTTTTCGTATCAAAAATTCCGATTCTAAAAAGCATTCTATTTTTTCCGAAATAATGAATTTATTTCACTTTTCTTAGTAATAGGAAAAGTCTGCTTTTGATGTGATTTAGAAGAAAAATGCTCAAAAAGTGCTAATATTTTTCTGCCTATTTTTGCGATATTTTGTGTCTAAAATTGGAAGCTCTGTTATTAAGACAGCAAAATGTCAACTTAACATTTTGTGGTTGCGAAGACTCAAAGCGAAGTCGGTAATTGGTGATGAGCACATGTCCGGGAACTAAATCCACAGGTCGATCAGGCCGTTCATACTCAATAGAATGCTCTAAAATCAAAGTGTAAAAGAATTTATTAAATGAATTATGATGAATTTTCTCTGCGTTTTAGGCAATGAGTTGTATGAGAAGGCCCACCTTCGTGTTTGAGCTGCTCGCCGGGAAACAACCAATCAAAATTTCCGAGTTCTGTCGGTCCGACAACAATGGTCGTTGCGCCATCGCTTGAGAAAGAAGCACCGTCTCGGAAGTGAAAGGAATTCTCGCCATCGGATAAAGAGCCATCTTTCTTCGTTTTTGGTGAAAAAGAAAATGTCTAAAAGATATATATGTGATTTTAACCTTAAAAAACACTTTACCCTCTGCACATTGTCTTCTAATTGTAAGCCGATCGCTTGTACATAGCTGAACCGATTGTTGTTGTTAATGGACATTAATGCAAACAAAGAGCAAAATCTAAAAAAAGCAGAATGTGAAAAAAAAATTTTTTGCTAATGTGCACATTGAAATTACTTCAAAACTTTTTTTAATGGCGTTCTGTTGTGATGAGAAAAGGAATTTCTTATTTTGATTTTCTGTTCTAACTAACCTTTCAATTTATTTTTTTCAAATATTTCTTAAACCTAAAAATATCTTTCAGTATTAAAAACATCATTCAGTATTATTGATCAAGCAATGGAATCGAAAATCAAACAGAACCGTTCTTCTGGCGAAATTAAGCACGAACTTTTGATGGGGGAGACGCGTCGAATCCCAGTTTTGGGCGAGATTGTTGCTCATTTCCGAAACATTTATGGTACCTCCTTGTCCGAGCAATACAAAAAGTAAATGAAAATTAAAAAAAAATAAAAAGAAAAAAAAAAATTTAGTGAACTCGTCATCGCTAGCCAACTGAATCGCGGACCGATAAACGCCGGTGTCAGCAACCCGCACATGGAAATGCTTCTGGGTGTTGATGAGAAAATTAGCGATCTTTTGCACCAGTTGTAATTTTCTATAAACTATTTTACTCTGACAAAATTGTTGCCGATATAAAAAATAGTATTTGTTTTTATCGCTTTTACAATCAACATATCAAGTGTTGACTCAATATTTTTATGAATTAAATCTAACATACGATAAAAATATTTAGAATATGGTGCTGGACCCACAATCGAAGGATAAGGCCAGGGAACTCAGTTCCTACCGTGATATGCGATTTGAAGTATGTGATCAATCTGGGTAATAGCGCTGCTGGAATAGTTGAGTTTGTACCTTTTGGAAATTGCAAAAAGCGCGGGGGTAGGGGATACAAACTCAACTTTTACAGTGCTGCTTTAGCAGATCGACGCACTCAGATATAATAACCAAAATAAATTTATATTGTGATTCCGTTTAATTCTTAAATAGAAAAAGCATTTAAATTCATAAATACCTCTGCTTTTATCAAGGGCTCATTGCCAGAGCAAGAACGTCGACTTGCCCAGTCCACCACTCTGTATATTGGCAATTTGTCCTATTTTACTTCTGAAGAACAAGTATGGGAGCTGTTCCGACGCGCTGGAGACGTCCGTCGGGTGATTATGGGCTTGGATCGTTTCCACAAAACGCCCTGTGGTTTTTGTTTTGTAGAGTATGTTAATAATTCAATATTGTTCAGTTAATACCCATTAAGATTGTGTTTGCTATTTCTATGTAAAATTAGTGTTTTTAACTTTTTCCGTTCTAAGGTATTATGCACGCGAAGAAGCGGAAAATGCACTGAGGTACGTGAGCGGCACGCGACTTGATGACCGAGTGATCAGATGCGATTGGGACGCCGGTTTTAAGGAAGGTCGTCAGTACGGTCGTGGTAAACATGGCGGACAGGTCAGGGACGAATATCGGCAAAATTTCGATTCGGGAAGAGGCGGTTGGAACAAAACAATTCAGGCAAGTTTAGAAAGTTTAAGAAAGAAAAAAACCTTTCAATATTTTAGAAACGAAATGACCAATTCAGCCAGAGAAGTGTCAAATTCTAACATGACTTTATTATCTGATCACAGGTTGAGAGTGGAATATGAATTGACTGCTCAATTCAGTGTTGTCGCGATTATTTAATTTATTTTTCTAATTTGGAGACCAAATTTTACGACAGCTCTGTTTAACACTCGGTTAAATCTCATTTGCTTATATTTATTGACCTTTTTTCGTCATCATTTATCAATTGTCTCTTATCCTTCAGTTTTTCCATTTTTGATATTGTCTCAGTTGAGAAGGAACATTCATTGCTTGATTATCGATTATTTCAAATGCATAAACATTTTCAAAATGCAATTAGCAGATAGTTAAGCATTGTGCTCGCCTTTCAATTTTTTTATTGTTGAATCATTTTTATCAGACAAATTAGTGCAAGGATATGTTTTTGGAAATAATTTCTACTACGCTAACTTCAAAAATTTCTTCATTTACCGTACTTATTCTGGTAGAAGACCGCCCTCTACAGTATTATAAGACCCTTTGAGGAGGGTTAAACAATACAAGAGCCGAGTCTTATATGAGAATAAGTACGGTATGTTTAATTGGACAAAGTGTAGTTTGGGTTTTGTTAGTATGGTTTTCATCGTGTGTTTTATTTGCGCACAACACAAAAAAAAAACAAAAATCAATCCATCCATTCATTTGTAATATTACTAAACTCACAAAACAAATGACCAAAATTTCAGCTGTCTTTTTTCAATCCTTTTTTTTTGCCATATTCTGTTCTGTTCAGCAATCAACAACGCTTGCCCAATCTCCACAACGACCACACTATCGACCAGTAAAACAATTACAACGGTGGCGGGTCGACGAGCGTTTCTCCCTCCGTTCGCCGCCGCCCCCTCTCTTCTGTCACTGTTCCCTTTTCCACCACTCTCTCGCCCCTTCTCACCCCTCCCGCTGCTCTTATCAAAACTTATCATCGGTGCGTTTATAGGCCGTAATAGTTCTGCCCGTCGCTTGCTCTGTCCCCAACAACGCAGCAGCAACTGCGGCCCCCTAACACTGGCCAAAGGTGAATATAAAGGCCATTTCAACCACCAGTCACTCAAAACCAAAGTTCATAATTTATAATTAAATTATGTTATCTTTTGTCTTCCTTATTTAATTGAATTTATTTGACAATTATTTGAGGCCTTTTTCTTTCTGCAAACGCCAATTGTATGGCGGACAGAAGCGGCAGTGCCGGACATTCAAATCACAATGGAATTTCCGAACGCAACGCGCATAGAACAGCAGTGCAACAGGTGTTTTTTACTTGTTAAGAGGAAGTGACGAACGGCGAAAAAGGCGCCGCATTAAAATTCGAATAATTTAAGCGATTTTTCAACAGTTATTAAGCAAATGAATACTCACCATGTGTCAATCGCCCCCCCCCCCCCCCCCCTCTCATTCAGTGCCCTTCGTTTGCACCGTTTAAACCAAAACGTGCATTAATTGTTTCTAAATCTTCTCTGCTTGAGTACGAATTTGACCGGAGAGGATCTAAAAATGATTATTTCGGCCTCGACGATCCGCGTTTTCTCAAGGAGGTCGTTTATTATGGAAAAGTACACAATGATGACTAATTGTTTTTAGTTAATTTTACAACAAATAAATTTGGATGAGCTGAGAATAAGGCATAAGCTTCAGTTGCAGTATTTGGACACAATTGTCGGAGAGTTGAAGTGAGTTAATTAATTTATTGTTTCTTGGCATAAGTTGCCAAGAATTCATTTTTTTTTTGGCACAGGCCATATTCTAAAATAATTTGATTGACTCGACACTTCTCTTAACCCTCATCCATTTCCCTCCATCATTTTTAGTGTTTCCACTAATACTGAAATTTAGTAAAATTTGTTATGAGCCACTTTTTCTTTCTTTTACTCCTTTTAGAAGGCATAAAATAGAGTGGAAAATTGTCCGACGTCGTCAGTATTCGGATGCGCTTGCTCAATGGGCCGATCTGATCATCTCCGCGGGTGGCGATGGCACTTTCCTTACAGCGTCCAAGCGAATTTCGGACGGACGGAAGCCGGTGATTGGCATCAACACGGACCCAGTCGGGTAATCTTTGGGGAGAGGAGGAAATCTGTTTCGATTTGGTCCTTCATATTATGTACTCAAATGGGCACATAAAGGACCACCAGCGCTTTGGCCCCAGGCTCAAATAAATGATCAAAACTTTTCTTAGAAAAGTAAATAAAGTATCTTCTGTATTATTCAAAAGCTCTACATATTTGAAAGCTTTGAATAAGATATTGCTAAGCGATTGATAAAAATAAGTTACAACATGAAAACGCAAAAAGCCAAAATTTTGTATAATTTGATTCATAAATTTTTTGTAGTTCGGCTATTCTTTAAGATTTTTTTGTAGGTTTGGCCTTGTTTTTTATTATATTTCTTTTTAGCTCCGAAGGTTTTCTTTGTCTGACGGGAAAATCGCGTCGGCCGGCAGATGAAGTTATCCGACAATTTCTGGAAGAGAGTGCCAAACCGAATTTTCAATGGATGCATCGCCAGCGAATTCGTGTGACTATTTTAAGATCGATGGGAGCACACGACGAACGGTCACTGTCCTCCTCATCCATTCACCAACAGGTCAAATGAAGGGAAGGAAAAGACATTATGATTTTCATTTCTTTTTCAAAGATTTTAATAAGAAAACCAAATTGCCAAAAAAGAGTTCACCGGCTATCCTTTACAACACTATTTGTAGATGGCACAATGTGATCAGATGGAGTCGCCAAGGAAAGATTCAATTGACGAAGATCGGGCAGACCATACGGATGACGATGATGTGTCAAATATGTCCAAAAAATCCAAATTCAGGTGACTGACAATGGACGTAGTGGACAGTTGAGTGTCACACCCTTTTTGATTGAATTATTTGTAGTTCTGACGATGAAGAGCAACTGAACGAAGCAGCTGACTCATGCACAAATGGAGAAACGTCGCACAGATTGGCACTGAATGAAGTGTTTATCGGCGAAAGTCACGCCGCCCGGGTCAGCTATTACGACGTGCAGGTAAATAAATGCACAATATGAACGAGCGGAAATTGTTTTCTTAATAGATTTCGCTCAAATTTTAAATCCCCGACTGCGCTTATTAACGCCTTTGGCCCATTGCTAATGTGTATTGTTCCATTTTAAATATTCGTAAAAGCGAGTAAGGTGGTTAATTCACTCCAAAGGAACGGTATCCTTCATTTCCCGGAGCACTTCCCAACGCACTCACATTTCCTTGCTTTTTTTCTTTAATTTTATACGAAAAAACTCCTAAAAATAATTTGAATAATTGAAAGGTGGTGTTACACTCAAATTTCATTTTTCCCCGGCGTCACTTATCGGTACTGCCAATCTCCCGCCTCAGTTATTTCGTTTGCCGATTCTTCTACTTTTTGGCAAAAAAATAAAATCATTCAGGTGGACAACGGCCCACTGACAAAGCAGAAAAGTTCCGGCATGACTATTTGTACTGGCACCGGCTCAACTTCTTGGTCAGTTCTTTAATGGTCAATTGTAAAACTTACTGCTCTAAAATTACAGGCATTACAACATAAATCGACTGACCGAACAAACTTTGGGCGAAATTTTCACAGAGATGGCACTGATGGGCATTTCATTGGATAGAGAGATGGACAATGAAACGATAGAGGAAATTTGTCGCCATTTCAATGCCAAACTCAAATTTGGCCCGGAGCAAAACAGTTGGGCATTTAGCATTGGAACATTCATCCAACTCTCACTTTCAGAGATGGCCTTCAGTGTTCGTGACCCCGTGTTTAATGCCACTTTCCCGAAGACACCAATCCGTGGATTTACCCATAAGATTTTTTTAAAGGTTTTCTTTCATAGTTTTTTTTCAATTTTGAATGTCAATTCCCCCCCCCCCCCCTCCCTTTTGTTTAGTCTCGCTGTACGCATGCCGATTTGATTTTGGACGGCTCCACCTCCATTCCGTTCAACCGCGGCACCGAAGTTCTGCTGGAAATTCACCCGGAAGATGCACTTCGCACTGCTGTGTTCAAGTTGGAAGACAGAAGCTAATTGTGAACATTGCGTTGATGGTGGGGATTTGAGATAAAAAAGATAAACAATCTCCACCTTTCATTACGGTACACCCCAAAACATTCGCCGCCGTGACGTCGCCGGAAAAGTTTCCAAAAACCCCTAGGTTTTTCAGAAAAAATCCGAAAAAATTTTTGAAGGGAATTTTGAAAGGTAAAACTTCGATTCGTTCTCGACCAATTCGTTTTCACATCGATTCGTTTTTTACGTGTTATAAGTATAAGGACTGTCTAACTTGTCACTGTCTGGACTCACACGTAATTATATAGACAAAAAACGAATTGATGTGAAAACGAATTGGTCGAGAACGAATCGATGGTCGTCCTTTTGAAATCCTATAAAAGAATTTTTGTTTTCGGAAATTTTTTTAAATTTTTTGTGATTCAATTTAAAAAAATCCCTGTTTTGACAGTTTTTTTCGGCCACGTTATAGCTTGGCGATGTTTCGATTTACGGTTGTCCCTTTTTCTTTGCCCTGCCAAATGGTCATTTTGTTTTTTATTCCATTTTCGGTTTCTTATCCCTTTGGAATGTTTCTGTTTATGTTGTCATTTTTCTGTTTTGGGTATCCTTTTACCATTAAAAACTCCTCACAATTTAAAGTAATGCCATTAATTTGCCGGTTTTTGACCCTTCAACTTTAATTTTTTTACCATTTAAATGTTTTTCGTGTTATACCATTGGCTCGTTTTTGTTGTTATTAAATAAAATGAGTAAAACTTTTTTTTTGACGTTCAATTTATTGACAAGACATGATAATGTACGCCGGAAGAGCCGCTATTTTACCCTTTTAATTGATTATTTTTCAAGGGTCATAAACACACATTTATCATGGGTTTTTTCATCGCATATCTCACCAAATGATCTAACAACAAATGCACATGGAGAAGAGGGAGTCATTAATGAGACACAAAAAGAAGCGGGGTGGGGGCAAACAAGCCAAATTGGGAAGGAAGGAGACGAGGCACACACAAAGTACACACTTCTCATAGAGAACAAATAGCCACACAAAAATATGTGAGACCCAATCATAGTCTGATCAGCAACCAAAGCAAAAGAATTCAGCGGCAATCCTTTAAAAATTAGCGTACCACGAGGGGGGGGGGGGCTTGGATAACACGAGGGGAGGGCGGAGTGTTTGGATTAGAAGACAAAAATAATTTTTCAGTGAGTCAACCTTTTCCCATTGAAAACAAACCATATTTCTCGTTTCCTCATATTTCTTTTGAATATCAGTGCAAATGGCATCCGCCAACTTAATGTCCGCCGTAAGTGTCGCTGACGGAACCCTTTAATTCGCCGTTGGGCGGAGGAGGAGGGGGGGGGGGGCTGGGATGATTACTTATTACTTTTTATTTATAACAATTCCCCCCCCCCCCCCCAGCCAAAAACATTTGTAAATTGTAGGCGAACAACATCCGACCATTGGTTGTTCCTTTTCTGTGTGTGCAGGTTTCATGTTTTCCATTCGTCGCTGACGCTGTTGCTCTATCAGGGACCAATTTCTCGCTTTTTTATTTTATTTTTTGCTTTCTTTTTGCATGGTCTCACCAAATAAATTGGGACGATTAAATTCACATTTTCAAATTCCAAAAATTCATTTCAATTAAATTGGTTATAAAGGTTCAGCAAAGCAAGAGGACAAAATAAATGGCAAAGCGCCGAATCGTTCATTCTTTTTGTCGAATGACGAAAAAGGGAACACAAACGCATCGACCAACCAATTCCGCTCCCTACTGATAATAATCTAAATATGACTTCGATTTATTTGGTTCCTTCTTATCCATAATTATTGTAAAACCGTTCTGGAGGGGGCGGGGGTGGCATTAAAGTAACTATTTTTGCCTAATTTATTCTCAATTGAAAATGTTGAAATAAAATATTCCTTTCTGCCCTAAATCATAATGTGTTGTTAAATTGCATAATTTCTCCATCTGCTGATGTGTTTCATCACATTAATTCAATTTACTGCAATGGGTGGCCAGAAATAGGGAAGTGAATGTCGCCCCCGCCCCCCATTTTCCATTTGAATGTTTCCCCAATTTCCCTTTGTCTGCCGTACAATTCCTTCCCCCTCCCCCCCTCCTCTCATTTCCCAAAGAAAAGGGTATAAATGGAAGAGTATACCAAAATCACTGCCTTTTTCTCAGATTATTTTTCATCGTTTGTCGTGTTGAATTTTCTTGGGGTTATTTATTCAAATTGAATTAACGGAGGGACCTCCCATCTATCGGAGGCTTTCTTTTTTCTGTATTTTTTTGTTCCGAAAAACCAACAAAAATCGCCTCGAGCAAAGTGATCTTTCGTGGTTTCTTTGACGAGGCGAAAGACGAGCAAAAGGAAATGAATCGGCGACGGCGGGGGCGGAGGCTCTTTCCCCCTCCCCTACTCACATCCTCTCCTGCCCATCACTCACATTCTCTTTTCCTTTCCTCTCTTTCTCACCGCCTACTCTCTCCCATACCCCATCCATCTCTTTTGAGCACTTTCCTCTCTTTCTCCCTCTCTCTCTCTATTCTCTCCCTCTGTCAACACCTTTTCCCCCTCCCAATCACTTCATTCATCATCAAAAGCGCAATGAATAATGGCTCCGATTGTCTCTGTGTGTGCTCATTTATTTAATTATATGTAACACATTGCCGCCGGTCATTCTGCGCTCAAAGATTGGTGCAAGTAAGCCTTATTTAAGGAAGTGAGTGCTGTGCAACTCTTTCTTATTATTGTCACTTGCTCTCCTTTGTTTGTTCTCTTTTTCAATTCGTCATTCTTATCTTTCAACTTTGTTCATTTTTACTCTTACTTAATTTAAATTTGTTGTTACAGTTCGCCAACACTGACGAAATTCCCCCCCAAATATTTTGGAATTTTCGGAATTGCCGACCTTGGTCGGGTCGGTTCGTTGGTCGTGCTAGGAATGTCCTTTCCCGCCCTCTCTCCCGCTTCATTCATTTCCCTCGTAATATTTAATAATTTCCCGCCCTTCTCTTTTGTCCTTCCCCCACCCCTCCCCATTCCGTTTCCGATGGCCCCCCCCCCCGCCTCCCCCCGCCCTCTCCCTGCGCATTCATTTGACGGTGCATAACGCGCCCATTCACCGCACCACGCACTGTGACGTCGTACAATAAATAAATATTGAAATGGATTATATAAATTGACTGTTGATAACAATAATAATGATACATAATTCACATCCTCTTCAATCTGAAAACATACGCATTAAGTGCTTGTGCGCTTGTACACAGCAAATGATACAATAAGAGATAGGCAAAATGTAGCCCCGAGTCCGAGTTGGTCTCGATCCCACAACCTCCGGCGGGCGGCGATTGCTTCTCACCCAAACTAGTGCTCTCCCGACGAGCTACCGGTGTCATGAATCCTTTTAACCCTGCCTTACGGTGTTTTAGCCGTCCTGCCAGAGCAGCTTTCCTTACAATACTAACGATGTTCGGGTTGTCCATCCGATTTTGTTAATCTTCTGCCGTTCCTACATACTTAATTTTTGGCAATTTTATTTATCTTTTTTAATGATAATTTGTCTTTTGCCTTTTCAATTAAAACTTTTTGACATCCTTTTCGGTTTCATTCCCCTCCCACCGATTTTTCTTTGTGTATAAATGCACCGTTTGCCTTTGCACGGCCTTTGGTCGCATTAACAACAAAAAGAAGGCAAAGAAAGCATTACAAATGCGATTATTCGTGCTGCTTTTTTGCATGTGATCATATTTATGTACAAAAACGAAAATGGCAATTCAAATGACTATTAAAAAGTGGGCAAATTTGTTGAATGATTGGCCGATTTTTTTTGGGGACTTTCATCTTCGGTCTCCGCGTTCTTTCGCCTTCGTTGTGTGTTCCGAATTGAAAAAGTGCATTTCTTTTATCCCTTTCGTTTCCCACCCACATTTGTCCTCCCACCCCATCGCCCACTCCTCCATTTTTCATCTAAAAACATTCATTTTGGCGTATTAAAAGGAAGGGCGTAGCGTAAAAGAAAGATGGACCCATCATTATTCGTATTCGTCGATCTTTTGCTTTTTCTACCAATTTATACCAAATTCTTTTGTAGCATTTCATTGTAATTCAATTGCCGAATATGCCAAATTCAATTAATCGTCTCTTTCGTCGATTACGCGAAAGCCATGATGTCGGGAAGAAGCACAAAAAGTCGTCAGTCACTGCTCAGCCGGGGATTGTTTCGGGTTGTTGCTCACGCAGAACATCCTCCACCATTTCACAGCCGACGGACAGAAAGGTGAAAAAACCAACAAAAAATGGAATGGTTTTTGAGACTATTGATTTGTCATTTGGTTCATTTTGGCATTTTTCTCACAGATTTCCATGGCCACAAATTGCCGTTTCAATGGTCCGCTTCTGCCCGAAGCGCTCCTTTTTCGTATTTTCGACGGCGTCGACAATCCTTTCGAACTTTTCCCGCTGAGGCGTACCAACAGAAATTGTGCCGACTTTGTCCGATCGAAAATTAGCGTGTGTTAATTAACCCGCCAAAATGTTTTTCAAATCGCAATTTCCCCCTCAGCGAGTCTCGGAGATTGACCTTCGCCGCGTGAGCTTTGACCAACTGTCCTCTCTGTCCGCCAATTCGTCCGGCACTTCAACGCAGTCGGAGACCACAGTGATTTTGCATGGGGAACATTGGTGCGCTTATTTAATAGTGCAATTAACACCCAATTTGTGAGGAGGGAGAAATTTGAAAATCGATTGTTTTTAGGCACGTGCACCCCAGCGGATACAAAGTGTTGTGCAGGATGAGCCCAGTCAATGAACAGACGCAATCCATTGACGAAGACAGCTCAAAAGACAGCGCCAATAATGACAAAATGGGCGCTGAATCGCCTTCCAATCTGTCGGACATTTCCGCCGACTCGCAAATGGTGCCTCAAACATTCGCTTTGGCATTCTGAAATTTTGTTTGCTTCTCAGTTACGTCTCGAAATACTCGTCGATGATCAGTGGACTAGCCGCGAGATCGCCATTCTTTGTTCATTGGTCAACGAATTCCGTCACTCCGTCCAACGAATAAGCGTGGACGCACCCATATTTGAATTGGTCAGCGACTGCGTATTTTGGCATTTTGCCATTCCAAAAAATATTTGTCAAATTCTTCCCGTGTTGTTTTTTAACATGTTCGTTGGCCTTTCAGATTGTCGCCAATTTGGCCTCCATTGATTTGGATCGGTGGTTTGCCTACCAATGCTTTCTCAAAGCGGTGGATGACGGCCAAATGGGCGCTTCGCTAAACAAATTGGCCGCTCAACTTCACCAACAACACCAGGCAACTCAACTTCTTACTGTTCTGTTGTACATTAACTCACCTAACAAATTACAGAATGACCAAATGGACTTGGCACGCAAAAGTGAATTGTATTGGCCCAATGCGAAGACAATTTCGATAAGAACGACGGAACGCGAGTCGGTCCATTTGGCCCGGTGAGTGGTCAAAAGAGGGGGCAAAAGGCGGACTGACTGATCATGCCGATCTGTCTGCTTTTTTAGTGTGTTCCTTTCTTTCCTCAACTCCAACCTTCCCTTCCCCCTCAAAGAGTGCTTTTCTACGGCGTTCGTTCCACCCTTTTAATGGACCGTCGTCGCCTCGACCGTCTCGCGCTTTTCGTTAATGTTGCGGATGACGCCATTGCGCAACTGTCGATGGCCGAACGTCCCAAGGAGTTGGTGCGCAATTTATACCATTTCCGCTGTTGGGCCGGCTCGCCCGGTTTCGACGACCGTTTCTCTCAGCAGTGGCGCTGTGTTGCCTAAGCGAATGCCCATGTTTCGCCCATACCGACCGATTAAGACAAATAAATGTTTGGCTTTTGAGAATCTTTTTTCTCGGCACGGCTATTTTCGATTTTTGTCATTTCTTCGCTCATTTTGCCTTTTCTTCGCCATTTCCATCCATTCCCTTTTGTCTTAAATATCTCAGTTTCCCCATAATCATTCTTTCACTTTTTGCATTTGCTCATTCACTTAATTTTTTTATTTTTATTTATTTTCCCTTTGGGAGGGATGGAATGCGCTTTTTGCTCATACAGACAATGATTTAACCAAGTCAACTGTTTATTATCGGAATTTAATTTTAAACTAAACTTTTCGCTAATCCCTCCCTCCGATCACTTATTTTTTCTTTTCTTTTTGTTTGCCTTTCGTGTTACGTTTTTTCCTTCTCATCATTTCCTTCTGTCCATTATTTTTTTCCCGCTTATTTAATCACTTTTTCCCGTTTTGTGTACTTTCTCGGAACAGACGAACTTCGTCCCAATGTTTGTTCTTTTTTTCTTAGATTGTCCCCCCCCCCCCACACTTTTTGTTCGGTTGTTCTTCAATCTTTCAAATGTGTTCTTTGAATTAGTGAGTGTGCTTTCCCCTTCTCCTCTTTCTTCTTCTGCTGTTTTGTTGTACTTTTGTAATACGATTTGCCTTTCTTTTTTTTCTGATGGGTCTTTTGGTAATTTTGTGCCTTTTTATGTTTAAAAAGATGTTTTTTTTATTGGCGCATTATCGACGAATTTTATTTAATTTTTTTTTTCTAATTAAAACATTTCAAAATTTGTCATCGGTAAATGCTTTTTTAACATAATAAGCTTCGACCGGAAATTCTCTCAGATTTACCATTTGTCTTTTCGAAGGATAAAAAGAAAATAAAAGTGAAAATAACGAACAGTTGACGCAAGCCAAAGGGCGGCGGTGGAATTTGTCTGGCGAATCTTTTTTCTTCGTTCCCGAACTTTGGCCCTCCAAAGTTTTGGCAAGTGTTCCCCCGGGGGCAGCAGAGTTGAAAACTTTTTCGCTTGACGCTTTTCATTCCCTTCGGCTTTCTCAGTTAATTGAGCAATGCCATCCCAAACAAAGCCGAATTGGCTTCACAAAACAAAACACCTTCAGTTTGTTTCTGCAAGGGGGTTTGTCAGTTTTATTTTTTAAAAAGACACTTCCCAAAATATTTTTGAATGATTGCGTAAAAATTCAAGTTAAATAAATTAGAAAAATTTAATGAATTAACTAAATAGTGTTGTGTCAAAAATACATAATTAAATTTATTCTTAACTAATTTTAAAATAATTAACTTTTTTTTGTCTGTAATTAACGGAGATTGAATTTCGAATTTTGCTCTTATTTATTGCCATATTTTGCGATTTTCTTTTCACATAATTAATGCCTTCATTATGAGGGAACAAAGCGAGAAAAGTAATAAAAAACGAGTTTATTCTTAATTTATTTGTACATAAATTCCTTTCACAACAAATGACGAAGGACAGAGTTTATCACATAAGCCGTCTCCTTCCCCTCGCAGGGAATGGTGCCATTTAAATTGGCAAAAGGGGAAGGATGCCGAATCCGTTCCTTCTTTTCTTTTTTTCTATCTTTCTCTCCACCGCCCCTTTTCTCTGTTCTTTCGTTCATGTCTCTTTCACGTGACCTTTATCCGCTGTGCTATTTCGTCCCTCTTTTTCGCCTGACTCTCCCCAATTTGCCCACTTTTTTTGCATATTGCCTCAGGAATAAACTCACCAACCAAAGCGCACCGCGAAGGAGGCCAATGGTAGCAAAAGAGAGAAGGGGGACGGCTGTTGTGCCATCGCACGAGGCAATTTCCCTTTCTCCCGACGCGTCGCCACAGGGAAATAGCCATTGGCGAAATTACCTTCTCTTATTTCTTTTACCCGTGATCAGAGAAAGATTAAGCGGAAATTAAACTTAAAAACACAATAATTAACTTAATTACATTAAGTCCATAAAAAGAGTCAAAGTTTTGTTTGCACTTACTCCTTTTTCACTCACTCTCTCTCTCTCCCTCTCTCTTTCTCCCTCTCTTTTTCTCCCCTCTCTCTCTCTCCCTCTCTCTTTCTCCCTCTCTCTCCCTCCCTCTTTTTCTTATCTTCTAAAGTGGACAATCGATGAATGGATTAACAAACTGACAAACTTAACCACGGCATTTCATCTTTTGGCACATTTCAAATTTTACCCCCCCTCCTCCCTTATTCCTCTGATCAGTTTTTTTTTTTTTTGTCTTTTCTGTTCTCATCACCCAAAACTCACAGATTTGCTTTTTCTTCTGCTTTTCTTCATTAACATTTTGTCTGTCTTCTGTTAATTTTGCCCATTATGACTCTGTCTTTGATGGTCGAGTTGGAACAGCACCATCAGCAACAGTACAGTCAGATGTTTGGCGCTGATATTCCGTCTTCGACGCCGACGGTCGCCTCTTCTTCCGTTGGCATTTTTGTCCAATCATCGCCGATAATTAGCGCCAACGGTGTCCCCAACCAAACATCGCCGTCCGATTGCATTTCAGTGGCGACTACGGCGAGCAATGCCAACGTCGGAGATTCGTCACAGTCGCCGACTCCCTCACTGCCCGACGACAGTTGCGACGATGCGCGACGACCGTCGGCGACCGCCAAACGCAGCGACAACGCCTCCTCCTACAAAATGGGCTATTTTGGCGCAACATCGTGGGTATTTATTATTATTATTGTTTATTTGTTTTAAATATAATTTAAATATGGACGCAGTCGCGACTTTTAATTAAAAAAATATGAAATCGGAATAACATCGGTGCCAAAAAAAGTAACGAAAATCGGAATTTAGATCCAAAGCCTATCGGAAAATTGGGAATAGGGATTCGTCAACGGAAATGGGCTGCATTCCATATTTAAAAAAATATATATATATTTGTATTTGTTGCTTTTTAATTATTTTTTATTTCATTTTTCAGTTATGTCATTGGCAATATCATTGGTTCTGGCATTTTCATCACTCCGTCCACCGTCGTCCGTTGCACCGATTCCGTGGCCCTTTCCCTCTTAATTTGGGTGATCGGTGCTCTGATCGCTTTTCTCGGTCCGTTTTTTCTGTGCCATTCATTCTCTCCTCCAATTTTCTGCTCTGTTAGGTTCCCTTTGTTACATTGAACTTGGCACCAGCATAAGAGAAGCGGGTTGTGACTTTGCCTACATTTGCTACGTAAAATGGTAAATTTGAATTAAAAATATTTTATATTAATTTTCTTATTATTTTAATTATTACTTTTTAATTTTATTATCCATTATTTTTATTTTCGTTTTCATTTTTCCCCATTTTCCTTATTTTTCCAAGGCATTCGATCGCCTTCTCCTTCATGTGGGTCTCCGTTCTGATGACTTACCCCGCCACAATTGCCGTCATTTCCGAGACATTCGGCCAATATTTAATGGAGGGCCTTCGCCACTCTTACGCCGTCCCCGCCCATTGGGTGCCCGTGGCACAGAAATGTTTTGGCATTGTGCTTCTCTGTGAGTGCCAATTTAAGCCAAAAACATTAAGCCCAATTCATCCCCCAGGGCTTATCACTTGGATGAATTTCTTCGCAATTGGCAAATTCGCCGCGCGTTTTCAAATTGCGGCAACTGTCGCCAAATTGGTCCTTTTTTTGGGGGGAGGGTGGCCAAGTTTCACTTTCCTTTCCAATTTTTTCTTCTCTCTTTTTTCAGCTCTCCTGCGCTTTGATAATTGTGACCGGCTTTTATTATTTGTTTTTCAAAGGGGCCGCATTTGAGCAGACAATGGGCACAAATTCGAAGTCGAAAAGGGGCGGGGGCAATCAGTGAAAAAATGTAAAAATTGAAAAGTTAAGTTGGAAAATGGGCGAATTGATGATGGGCCTTTACGGTGGACTCTATGCGGTGAGAATCAAAGGGGAAAAATTAAATTGCTTTTTTAAAATGCCATTTCCCATTTCAGTACAGCGGTTGGGACATTTTGAATTACGGCACCGACGAAATTCAAAACCCGCGGAGGTGTTTTTGCAGCTATTTTTTAATTCGTTTTTACTTTTCTTTTCAGAAATGCGCCCTTCGCTTTGCTCAGCGGAATTCTCATCGTTTTTTTGGTTCTCTCTTCTTTTTTTTTTGTATGTTTTTTTCCCAATATTTAACAGATTTATTTCTGTATAAATGTGGCTTTTTTTGCGGTGCTCGACATTCACACAATGAAAACGAGCAATGCAGTGGCAGCGGTAAAAAATAAGCGAATCAAAAAAAAAAAGCAATAAAATTAATTAAGTAAAATTGGGCGAAAATTAATTGTTTAAATTTGGCATTCATTCATTTTAAACATATTTTGTCCCATTCTTTCCAATTTCGCAGCTGTTCAGCCAACGCACTTTGGGCCCCTTCAGTGAAGCGATTCCTTTTCTAATTGGCATTTTGCTGGTCGGCTCACTCAACTCCAATTTGTTCTGCGGTTCGCGTTATATGTACGCGGCAGCACGACAAGGCGAGGAGAAAAAGTGCCAAAAGGGGAAAATGCCGAAAAATGGCATCAAAATGAAAGAAATAATAACAAGTCAGACAATTGTTTTTTTATTGTATTTCAAATGCCAATTCGCTTTTCCAACTTCCCCCCCCCCTCCCCTTTTAGGTCAATTGCCCTCCTGCTTCAGTTGTGTAAATGCCGTCAATGATAGTCCTCGAGTTGCGGTGTTTGCTCAGGCATTTCTTTCCCCATTTTTGGCTTTTATTTCCTATTTCCTTTCTTTTAGTCTGCTCTTGCTGTGCTCATTTCTTTCGTCGGCGATTTGGACGGTGAATTTTCTAAAATATTTTTCATTTTTTTTCACTTTTCCTCTCTTTTAGCTCTGATCGGCTACGTTATATTCGGCTTTTGGGCTCAGCGTGTGTTCACTCTTTGCGCCCTTTTGACCATTCGTTTTCGCAAAATCCCTGTCCATTCGGATGCCATTCGTATTCCGTTGCCTTGGTCTGTGTTCGTTCGTATTTTCTTCTGAATCACTTTTATTTTTTTCTTCACTTTCCAATTGTTCATTTTCCCTTCATTTTCCCTCTGATCACTATTCTTTCCTCTCCCTGATCACTTCTCCCTTTCTTTTCCTTCCCTTCTGATCACCTTTCATTTGATCACTTTTCCTTTCCCTTTTCAGCATTTTCCTCTTCCTTCTGATCAACATCGTTTTGGTTGCCATCCCAATTTGGCGTGAATTTGCCGTCACTTCGCTTGGCATTTCCATTTGCTTTCTCGGCCTCGGCTTTTACTTTGTTTTTCTCCGTTCCTCAAATGGCACTCCGTCTTTTCTCTCCTCTTTCAATGGTCCATTTGCTTATTTTAATTACTTTTTTTTTATTAATTTTATTTTAGAAAAGTCCACTTTAATCGCCTCAATTATTTTTGATGCTTTGCCCGACTTGAAGCAGCAAAATTTGGTCAAAAAAGTGAGAAATGCCTGTACCCATTTTCCATCCGTCAGTCCTTTTCTCCTTTTATTTTTCTTCCGCATTTCCTTTACCGTACCTCCGCTACCGTATTTCTCCCTGCTAATCGTTTTCTTCTCTCTAAGCATCCCACCGTACTTGTGCCGTCCGATTCGCAACGTGAGCTGCTCCTGTGCACCAAATTTGACTCATTGGATGACCATCAATCGGGCGATTTGCCAAGCCCCACAGGTACAAAAAAACATCTGCTCTTTTCTAATGTATTCCTTTACAGTACCCGACCTGCACTCGGATGAAAAGAATACGATGATCAGAAATGGAAGTGCGACCGGACTAAGAATGTGGTGAAGGGGGGGGGGGGAGAAGAAGAACATCAACAAGTGTACCATCAGCAGAAAAGCTTTACATACCTAACAAAAGTTATGTTATTGTATTATATTCCTTCTGTTTTTTATTTTACCATTTTGAATAAAATTATTAAATTAATCACCGGGGGGGGGAGAGATGAGAGAAAGGCAAAAAAAAAAGGGGGAGAGAGGAAAACGGGCGGTGGAGAGAGAGGGGAAAAGGGAAGGTAATGCGATGATTCATTGGGAAAAATGAGTAATTGCATGCCCTTTTCAAAGTCAGCTGTTGATTGCGAATGAATAAATTATATTTTAAATAACAAAACAATTCATTGGTCAAATTATAAAAATAGTCTGCTCTTTTTCTCTCCCTTTTTTTTCTCCCTCTTTTTCTCTCCCTTTCGTTGTTGTCCCTTTTCGTTATCATTCCCCCATTATCACTGATCAATTGGCGCTGTGTTTGTTTCCCCAATTGCGTCACCTCTCAATCATCCGTTGCAATTTCCACAATATGATGCAAATCTTCTGCTGACAAATGAGTCCATTCCCTCCCCCCCCCCTCATGTCCCTCCTCTCCCCTTTCTCTCTCTCCCCCTCATGTCCCTCCTCTCCCCTTTCTCTCTCTCCCTCTCATGTCCCTCCTCTTCCCTTTCTCTCTCTCCCTCTCATGTCCCTCCTCTTCCCTTTCTCTCTCTCCCCCTCATGTCCCTCTCTCTTCCCTTTCTCTCTCTCCCCCTCATGTCCCTCCTCTCCCCTTTCTCTCTCTCCCCCTCATGTCCCTCCTCTCCCCTTTCTCTCTCTCCCCCTCATGTCCCTCCTCTCCCCTTTCTCTCCCCGCATCTTTCACTCGATTGATTCCGCCCCCAAATGCGTCTTTGTTCCCCCGGGGAATCAATCGCCGCTTTTATGGAAAGAAGGCGAATTGGCAGAGGGGGAGGGGGAGAGGGACAAGTTCGCTATAATGGACGGGGGGGCGGGAAGACATTCAAAAGTTTGGCGTTGACCACCCATCCGCCGACGGTCACTGACTCTCTCTCCCCCGCCCCCCCCCCCCCCCCCAAATTATCTCTTCGCCCTGCAGCGTCCTTTTGACTTTTCGAGACTTTTCACATTGTCAAAACAATTCATCAAAAAGAGAAGAATTTTATTTGATAAATTGCTTAAACAGCAGCAAAGTGACAAAATGCAATTCGGCATGAAAGTCCGTCTGATTTGGGCCGTCGTCGGCATTTCGGCAGGTCTGACCGCGGGGACAGTGTTTTGGATCAGTTACCAGGCAAAGTTTATGATTATTTTACACTTTTCTAATGATCCCCCCTCTCATCAGAATTATTTGGCCACCGCCATGGCTTTTTTCAGCTCAGTCTGTGCCGCCTATTTGTTCTACACCCATTTGGCATATCACAGGTCGTGGATGTTCGACTGGTCGCCGGAACGTGTTCAAATGGCATGGAAAATCAGTGGGTTAATTAGGGCAAATTAAGAAGAGAAGAGAAATATGGTAATTAATGGGCTAATTAAACATTAGAATTAAAAGTCATAACAAAAGTAGGAAAAGAGAAAATAAAAATATTGCTTTCATAAATAATATTTTTTAATTCAAAAATCGTTAAAAGAATAACATTAATTAAATATTTTTATTATTTCTTATTGTATTAAACTTAGAAGAGTCTGTGCCAATTAATCTGTTAAACTCTCTTCCCTTTTATTTGGTCAGATTTGGTGTTTTGTGTGCTCAGCTTCGCCGGGATGACCATTTGTTTGATTTTGGCCGCCTTTTGGGGCCAATCGCTGACCCGCGAAGGGCTCCAAGGCGAAAATCTGTGGATTGGCGCCGTTTGGTTTTGGATGACTTCAAAGGCAAGGCCAACTGGGAAAATGCGAATTACCATTTGTTAGTCTTTGCTTTTATTTTTGGCTTTTTAGTGGACGTTGGCTTCATGCATTTACACGAGACATTACGCCAAAGAGGTGATGGCGCCATTGATTGTCTCCTCCGTTTATGGCACCAAATTGGGCCCCAAATTTGATCGGGGGAATGGGAAAATGGTGGAGACGGGCACACAGACGGACTGAGAACAGAAAATAGCGGAAGAAAATGTCGTCCAATTTTTGCCGAAGAGAGCAGCGATTTTTAAATGTCTTTCAGTGGAAGCACACTTTTCTATTCCTCCGATCATTTTTCTCTTCTCTTCTTTTGTTTCTTTAATTAGGCCTTTTAATTTGTTATTTTTATTTTTAATGAAAAAATCATTTGCTCATTGTTAATTAGTGAAGAACATTTTCAGATTACCAAACAAAGCGTCGATTTGCCAGCCCAACAGCAAGGAGATTAAAAGGAAGGAAAAGGAGGAGGAGGAAAAAGAAGAGGAAGAGAGAAAAAGGAGGAGGAAGAGAGAAAAAGGAGGAGGAAGAGAGAAAAAGGAGAGGAAGAGAGAAAAAGGAGAGGAAGAGAGAAAAAGGAGAGGAAGAGAGAAAAAGAAGGAAGAGAGAAAAAGGAGGAGGAAGAGAGAAAAAGGAGAGGAAGAGAGAAAAAGGAGGAGGAAGAGAAAAAGAAAAAGGAGAGAAAAAGGAGGAGAGAAAGGAGGGAGAGAAAAGGAAAAAGGAGAGGAAGAGAGAAAAAGGAGGAGGAAGAGAAAAAGAAAAAGGAGAGAAAAAGGAGGAGAGAAAGGAGGGAGAGAAAAGGAAAAAGTAGAGGAAGAGAGAAAAAGGAGGAGGAAGAGAAAAAGAAAAAGGAGAGAAAAAGGAGGAGAGAAAGGAGGGAGAGAAAAGGAAAAAGGAGAGGAAGAGAAAAGGGAGAAAGAGGAAAAGGAGAAAGGAGAGGAGAAAAAGGAGGAGGAAGAGAGAAAAAGGAGGAGGAAGAGAGAAAAAGGAGAGGAAGAGAGAAAAAGGAGAGGAAGAGAGAAAAAGGAGAGGAAGAGAGAAAAAGGAGAGGAAGAGAGAAAAAGGAGAGGAAGAGAGAAAAAGGAGAGGAAGAGAGAAAAAGAAGGAAGAGAGAAAAAGGAGGAGGAAGAGAGAAAAAGGAGAGGAAGAGAGAAAAAGGAGGAGGAAGAGAAAAAGAAAAAGGAGAGAAAAAGGAGGAGAGAAAGGAGGGAGAGAAAAGGAAAAAGGAGAGGAAGAGAGAAAAAGAAGGAAGAGAGAAAAAGGAGGAGGAAGAGAAAAAGGAGAGGAAGAGAGAAAAAGGAGGAGGAAGAGAAAAAGGAGAGGAAGAGAGAAAAAGGAGGAGGAAGAGAAAAAGAAAAAGGAGAGAAAAAGGAGGAGAGAAAGGAGGGAGAGAAAAGGAAAAAGGAGAGGAAGAGAAAAGGGAGAAAGAGGAAAAGGAGAAAGGAGAGGAGAAAAAGGAGGAGGAAGAGAGAAAAAGGAGGAGGAAGAGAGAAAAAGGAGAGGAAGAGAGAAAAAGGAGAGGAAGAGAGAAAAAGGAGAGGAAGAGAGAAAAAGGAGAGGAAGAGAGAAAAAGGAGAGGAAGAGAGAAAAAGGAGAGGAAGAGAGAAAAAGAAGGAAGAGAGAAAAAGGAGGAGGAAGAGAGAAAAAGGAGAGGAAGAGAGAAAAAGGAGGAGGAAGAGAAAAAGAAAAAGGAGAGAAAAAGGAGGAGAGAAAGGAGGGAGAGAAAAGGAAAAAGGAGAGGAAGAGAGAAAAAGAAGGAAGAGAGAAAAAGGAGGAGGAAGAGAAAAAGGAGAGGAAGAGAGAAAAAGGAGGAGGAAGAGAAAAAGGAGAGGAAGAGAGAAAAAGGAGGAGGAAGAGAAAAAGAAAAAGGAGAGAAAAAGGAGGAGAGAAAGGAGGGAGAGAAAAGGAAAAAGGAGAGGAAGAGAAAAGGGAGAAAGAGGAAAAGGAGAAAGGAGAGGAGAAAAAGGAGGAGGAAGAAGAGGAGAGGAAAGAAGAAAGAGTAAAAGGAGAAAAGGAAAGGATAATTAAAGGGGACAAGCAATTGGGTAAAATATTTAAGAAGAGAACGGACGATTTAGGGTCAATTGCCATCATAATATAATAATATGCACTAAAAACTCATTATTAACTTTTTTTTGCAACTTAAAGAGCATAATTTAGCGTGGATATTTCTGACAAATTAAAGTTTGTTTCTATTAGCCAAATTTTTGTTTCTATGTATTTACAATATAAAATGACATTTGATGGTGCATGTTTAAGGGGTCCCCTACAATTCAGTGTGGACCGATTCAGTGTGGAACACTTTAACGCTCCATATCTTTTCTCACAAACAACGAAATTATAAAAGTTTAGTATCATTAAAAAGCCCTAGATGTTTGCTATTAGTATGCAAAAATTCAAAAAATTTCATTCACTTATAAGAAAGTTAGGTCTATGAAAGTGCAAAATTTTTGAATTTTGTCACACTAATAGCAAACATCTGGGGCTTTCTAATGGTACCAAACTTCTTTAATTTCGTTGCTTTTGAAAGAAGTTATTGAGCGTTAAAGTGCTCCACACTGAATTGACCGGGCCCCATGTTTAAGGGTTAATGATTGTTGATACTAATATTGAAATAGAATATATTTTTGAAAAATGCTGATTTTCTAACTCGGTTTGAACATAACGTCAAATTTGAAATTTTGCAAAAAATACTCTGGCACTAGGCCGGTGTCCGGACAATCCGTCAGAAAAATGGAAAAAAGGGAAATTGCAAATTTTTTTCTTTGTTATATTTTTTTTTCTAAATTATATTTATTTCGGCAAAGTTATTTAAAAAAATTATTCATATTTTTTTTTATTAGAATAAATATTTTTAAATTTGACAATAATCACGAGATCTCTGGTTTTTAGGAACTCAAATTACCCAAATCGCTAGGATTTAGTACCTCAAAATTTAAAAATATGAAAATAATTACTTTTCTTGTTTTATATTTTAAAAATGTTTTTTTGTTTCTGACGGATTATCCTCTGACGGATTTTCCACTGATGGATTATCCGGGAGCCACTAGGCCTACCCTCCTGCAAAATTTCAAAAATTTTTATTGGAGTAAAAAATTTTTGCAAAAAACGGCGCAGCAAATTAATTGAACTTTGTAAAAAAATTTCAAATCTGTACCTTATGTTTAAACCGAGTTAGAAAATGAGCATTTTTTTCAAAAATTTATTTTAACTCAATATCACGGTCTGGGTCAGTTTGGCGTGGCCGTTTTGGCGTCGTTGGATATAATGGATATAACTTTTCTCAGAGGCAACAAAATCAAACTTTCTTTGTATCATTCGGCAGCTCTTGGTAAATTCTATAAGCCTGCAAAATTTCAAAAAATTTGGTCAAGCTAATAAAATAGGTTCAAAAAAATACAAAAATTGAGAATTTTGAAGATTTTCGAGTTTTTTTGAACATAACTTTTTTTTAGCTGGACCAAATTTTTTGAAATTTGCAGGCTTATAGACCTTCCAAGAGCTGACGAAAGGTACTAAGAATGTTTGATTTAGTTGCCTCTGAGAAAAGTTATATACAACGACGCCAAAACGGCCACGCCAAACTGACCCATTTCGCAATATTAGTATCAACCGACTTGTAATTATAAGATGATAATCAGTAGGGTGTCCAATTCTATGGAAATCCATATTTTTTTTTTCCTGAACTGGCAAGGGCTTGAAACGCACGAAAAACATGTTTTTAGCGTGATTTGAAGCTTCCAGGATGGACTTCTATATCCATATTTTTCCATATTTCGCGATTTATGTCCATATTTGTCCATATTTTGGCATTATGTCCATATTTTGCCATTTTTGAAAAATTCATAAGAAAATGCAATAAAACGAAAAATACCTCCTTAAAAAAATTCTTGAAAATTATCAAAAAATCCCCTCAAAAGAAAGTCTAACGTATAAGGAATTCGGCGGGCGTCTACACGCCGCCGGGAAAATTTTTGAAATCAATGAAATTCTCCTTCTGTTTTAGTGCTCAGACCTCCATTCTTACCAGTGCTTATTTGGAACCGATTAGTATCGGTACCGCCGGTACTGGAAAACCGGTACCGGTACCAGTACCGCTCAACCCTAATTTAAAAATATTGTTTAAGAAATATTAAATCATTATGCCAAATAATTTTTATTTTCAACAAAATAATACACATTTTTACTTTTTATCCCAAAAAACTCGAAAATTTCTTAAAGGACCACAAAAATCCTTAAATCCACGTTTTCTAATAATCTTTGACCCTCTCAAAGAACACAAAATAAGGAAAAATCCTCAGATTTCACATCTCTGCTTTAATCCTTATATCTTATTTTTGACTTTCAGCTTATTTCAATTCAATCGACAAATTTCGACAAACAAATAAAATGGCTGACAGTTGGGGTTCGTTTTTTAAAGTCGATTCAATTAATTTAACTTCTCTATTGGTTTTTTCTTTTGCTTTGTTATATTATTTGGTAAATTCTCAATCCATTTCTTAGGGTTTTAGTGAACATTTCCCAAAATACGTTCAGATGCCGATGATTACGACCCGTCCGCGCAAATGGCGGACAAAATTGCCAGCCTCGGCTTGGAAGAAGTCATTCGGCAGCAGCAAAAGGGGCCGACACAGGCGACGAATAACGGCCGAAGAGACGGCACACCGAAAGAGGGGACGACGGAATTAAGCGAAAAGGAAAAGAGAGAGGCGCAAATGAGGGCGGACGGAACGGCGGCGATGGATTTGTTCGGTTGGAATTCGGAAATGATCCATCAATACAAAAAAAAACATTTAGAAACCCAATTTAATACTATGGTTGGGTTCTGTGACTTTGGAAAATCCCAATTTTGAGGCAGATAAAAATCTTTTTCAATTCATTTATGAAGGAAAATTATTATGGGTTCGCAAATTCCGATTTCGGATGAAAGAGCATAAATTCAATAAAATTTTGAGTCGGATCGCAAAAGCGTGAAAATTGTCTTACGATTTAGTTTCAAAAGTCTGTCATTTCAAACATTCAACTCCGTCATTACCTTTTTACATCGGAAAAAATGAACCTTGTGTCTTGCTTTTTACATTAAAAACCCCATATTTACCGATTTGATTTCTTAAAATTTTTGAATGGTTAAATTTGTGCTTTTTCTCCACTTTCGATAATATTTTTCAAATAAATTTGATACTTTTCACCACTTAATAAGTGTTTTTTCTCCGATTTTACTTTCTCTTTTCTTTTTTTAGGGTTGGCCGTCGAACGCAAAGAGCCCACCTTCGACGACCTTCGCACGAAGGAGGACTTTCAGGCTTTTGCGGACAAATTGGGCGAACAGTTCGAAGTGCGACATGACGACCAGAATTATTTGTTATTTGTCAGTGCGTTGGTCGACCATATGACCAAACCAAGTGAGCACACTCTCTCCTTCGTTTTGGTCCAATAGAATTCACTGTCCTTTCAAGAAATTTCATGGCCATAACTTTTACTTGCGATAGTCAAAGAGAAGAAATAAATTTAAAAAATTTAGTTAGCATTTGCCAAGGAATTTTTCATAAGAAAACCGCCTTCAAATTTTTGTGAAAAGTTCCTTTTTGAATGGACACGTAAGTGATGTCCCCGGGTTCGGGTTGGTCCAATGGACTTTATCATCAGCAACCCGAAACTTAACCTTAAAATGTGTGTAAGAAACTGTTCACACTAAGGCGGAGATAGAAAGTAATTTGTTGGATTCAAAAAATAAAACTCAATTTAGTGAACAAAGTGCAACTGCAAATCGTCATGGCGAAGATACAGGTACAATTATTTGCTGGAAAAACATTTTGTTGTTACATTAACTTATTTCATGGCGAAAGGCAAAAATTGCATTGGGTTTTTTAATTTTATTTTGAAAAAAGTTTGGGTCCCATCCGATGGATCAGCCAAATCCTTATGACCCGTCCGTTAAAAATGCTTTTTGCCAGGCCCATCTCGACGTCCATTTGAAGCGGGAGGAGGAGGAGCAAAAAAGGGAGAAGGAAAAGACCGAAAAGAAGGAGACGAAAAAGGCGAAGAAGAAGGAGTTGGAGGAGGACGTCATTGAGGACGAGTGAGCCAGGAAAATGGGGGGGGGGGGGAAGAAACCGAGTGAATGCCGTATATTCAGAAAGTAACCATTTTCTGCCCGTTTTAAGGTACGACGACTACGACGAGCAGCTTCACAGATATTGAGGGATGCCCTTTTGTTGGACGAATGATTTGTTTTGCCATCGGATTATTGTTCTGATTATTTTTCTTTGAGTTGCCTTTGATTTATTTTTTTTTACTAAAAATGGAAAGGAAATGATCAAAATCAGAAATTGGATTCGAATGACTCATCCTTTGCTGTTCTTCTAACTCATTCACCTTCTCACCCTCTCCCTTTGTTCGTCTCCAATTCATTCATCACTCACTGATGAGTATTTGTTTTCCGACCAGCAGATTCTATTGTGGATGATAAACAGTATTCTTTGACAAAAATGCCATTGACATCCAACAAAAATGGGAGCAAATCTGATACCGTATTTCTTGAAATAGTACTTCCCCTTAAAATAATACTCGCCCTCCCAAAAAGGGGGATAATTTTGTTCTATTGCACTTTATGAGTCCAATCAGAGTTTATGAGTCCAATCAAACTCAATCAATAGAGTCCAATCCGATCACTTATAAATACGTCAAATTTATTTTTATTTTTTGTGGATCCGAATGACCCTAAGGTACACACACACAAGGAATAGAGGCAACTTGGCGTGCACTTAAAACTAGTCTGCGACACTTGCACGGTACTAACTCTGTCATGTTACCAACTTATCTTTACCAATATATGTTCCGTCGCTTTCATGGAAATTCGGAAATTTTTCAAAATATTCTTGAAGAAATTGATATCAATACCCTAATCTAATAAATGTACTTGTAAATATTTGTCATTTTAGCGACACTGAAATAAATTGAAAAAAATATATGAATATATATAGTGAATGGATTCATAAACCCCGAGTGGGTTCTTAAAAGTTTGATTGGACTCATGAACTCTGATGGGACTCATAAAGTGCGATTGGACTCATAAAAGTCGATTGGACTCATAAAAGTTTAAAAAATTTGGTTGCCTAAGAAAAAAGTTATGGCACCCTAAAGTAGGCTGGCGGCGAACCGTCCGCGGCGAACCGGGCGGTTCCCCAAAATTTTCCGACAACAAATTTGAGGGTCGGTGTTAAGGCACCCCTCCCTCCCTCCCGACCAAAATGAAGATAATCTTGCGGAGTACCGTCGTTCTGTCGGCGACTGTCCGGGTAATGTCTCCAAATATTGCCTCAAATTTTTCAAATTTTTATTCAATAAAGAAAGCATCCAAAAGAAATAAGGTCTGGTCAGACCTCCAACAATTTTTAACTTTGTTTCTATAGCATTGGATTGAAATGATTGACGATAGGTCTATTTTTTTCGAAGTTCTTGTAAATTTTTTGTTGCTCTGTTGATAAAAGAATGTTCAGTGTTTTGAAATTTTACACCGTGTGATAAGCCTAGGAAAAGAAGAGTTTCTTCTTTGAGAGATACTGAAAAAATTATTTGGATTAAGATGAGTTTCTTTTTTTTAGATTTTAAAGGCAGTTAGAAAATCTAAATATTTCCGCCTGGCTTCCAATGTTGAAATGTTGAGGTATTTTAAACGGTCAGAGTACGAAATGGGAGGAAGGTGGCACTTCCAGAGAATTTTCCGAGTGAAAAATAAAAACCTAAAAATCCCAGCCCTATTAATAATAATCCTTGCAAATGCCTGCCCTTACGGCGGAATGGCGTAAGTTTTTAAGTTCAACCCGAAAATGTAAATAAAAATAAATATTAATTTAATGAATTTATGTGCAAACAAACATATATTTTATTCATTACAATATAATCATAAAAATAATAATACCAAAAAGAAATGGACCCGTGGAGAGTTGAGCATATGGGAAATAATAATGGAACAATATCATCAAATGGGGAAAAAAAAAGGGACAAATGGAGGGGAAAATTGGGCACACAAAAAAAAAGGGGGAGGAAAGACCCGCGAATTGATCAATTAG
The DNA here is from genome assembly GCA_039877585.1 of Heterodera filipjevi. Taxonomy (NCBI): domain Eukaryota; kingdom Metazoa; phylum Nematoda; class Chromadorea; order Rhabditida; family Heteroderidae; genus Heterodera; species Heterodera filipjevi. Next base: position 9,032,321 of record JBDPZO010000008.1, read on the forward strand.
TTAAATAATCAACGAAATGATCAATTCATTGGCCATCGAAATGTGTTGTTGTGCTCGTTCTTCAAATACGGGGAGAAATAGTGCCGGACAATGGGCGAAAAGGGGGCACTCTTTTCATGAAGAAAATTTGGAAAACAAACCCCTGGAGGGATGATCAGTAATGGAAGAGAATTTGAACAATGGGCGGGGGGGGGGGGTCATTTAACTGACTTAACAAATTATATTTTTAAATTTGGCATCTCTCTCAAAATGGTGCCACTCTCTGCGACTGATCAATCTTTGTGCCGTTTGGTCACTTTTCAGATTGGTCATATCGTCCGATGTCATAACATTTCGCTGGGCACTTGCGGTCGAATGGTCTCGTAATTGCATTCCGCATAGATTGGCTGTTGTGCCGTCGTCGTTAAATTGGCGGCATTTTCCTCCTCCGCCCTTTGGTAAATGCCGCTCAGAATTGCGTTCAGTTGGCCCATCAGTCCGTCCCAAAAGAAACGGTCTCTGAAACTTTGCGCGTCCCACAGACTCCACAGTCGCACATTTAGGCGCATCATATAACCCAACTCATTCGGCAATTTGTCCATTTTATTTTGCAACAGTTTGCTCTGTCAATGGAAGACAAAATTGGCAAATAATCAGTGCAGAGAGATGGCATTTGAATAAATAGCAATTGGAAAAAATTAAAATGGAAAATATTCGAGCTCAAATTTGTTTAAAAATTGTCCTTATTTTGAGGATTGAATTTTTTTTCGTTTCATTGAAAAAAATTTCCAAATGTTTTTCTCATCTTTTAAATGCTTTTTTTTCTTTTTCTTTTTTATCTTTCCCCAATTTTTTGTCTTTTGTTTTAATGAGTCTTTGCTGCTGTTGTTTTTGTTCTGACCACGTAAACGATGAGTTTGTCCTTGCCCAATTTGTGGGAGATGGACACCTGCAGCGTATTCCATTCGTCCCAAAGGAATTCGGGCGTGACAAAAATGAGCAGCACGCGACTGTTCTGCACCAAAAAGTCCAACTCGGCATTGTTCCCTTGCAGTTGGTGCCCGTCCGACTTGTAATAGCCGCATTTATGCAACAAACACAGGGAGAAGCCTTTCATCATCAGTGGCCTATGGGAGGGGGGGGGGGAGAGATGGGGAAAAAAGGGGGAAATGCCAAAAAGTAAAGGGAAATGCCAAAAAAGAAAAAATGCAAAAATTCGAGTTCTAATTGAACTGATTTCTTTTCAAAAAGATTGTGCGCCATTTTCCAGCTCTGATCAGCAGTGATCAGAAAATCTTAGGCCAATGCCACTCACTCTTCGTTTATTTTGGCACATTCTTTCCCTATTTAAATTTGGCATTGTTTTTCTTTGCTCTTCTGTCCCCAATTGGTCCGTCACTCACCGACAGAATTCCCTCTCCAAAATTCGTTCGTCCCTTATATGGTAGCTGATGAATATGTCGTAGCTGATCAGCGGCATTTTCTCCTCACGATCAGGCACTAACATTTGCTGAGGTGCAATTGGCATTGGACTGCTGCCACCGCTGGTGGGCGGCGAATGGGAGGAGGCCAACGAGTCACTGTTGTTGGCACTGATCAGCCGAGTGGTCTGCAAATCAAAGTTATAGTGGAAGTTGTCCTGTCAGGTTTGTTAGATCAATAATTTCAATATCTGACGCGTATATGCATTCGATCAGCTTACCCCCCCCCCGCTCCCTTTGCCATTGATCACTTTTTGATTTACTCTTTTTGGTCAGTGACTGTCTGTCTGTCTGTCTGTTTGGCTGTCTCTCCCCCTCCCCCTTACCCTTTCATCCCTCCTCTTTCTCTGCTTTACCTGTGTCGTTGTCACACTGTCCGTCCCAAAATGGCATCGTTTGTGCATGTTATGCTTCTCGCGTCGGCAGAACAGCACGAAAAGGAGACAACAGAGCAAAAAGATGCCGCTTAGCAAAGTCAGCAGAAACATCAAAGTGTCCGCCACACTTCGAACGCCGAAAAAGCCGTACGAACGGTGCACACAAAGGGACCGAAAATGTGAGAAAAAATGAAAGAAATGGAAAAATAAATGTCGAAAAAAGTTTGGAACAAATTTAACAACCCATACCCAAATGATCAATGGATTCCCAGGGTTATAATTGCCATATCATCACATTGGCAGTTATTTTTCTTACGCCCCAAAATGCCATAATCTGCATCTTTTCTCATTCCCTTCCCTCGCCCTGCTTGACCACCTGTTCTCCTCACGCAGAAATTCGAGCATTGGCATTGTGAAGAGGTGGTCCCTGTACTGCTCGCCGTCGTCCTTCGCCCCCTCTCTGCCGTTGGGAAAGGCGAACACTTTTGCCAGCACTGTGCTGTCGTTGCGCTCCTTCGCCCGCGTCACATTCTCCACGCAGCGCATCCCCGGCGCGTCCAACACGCGGCCTTTGTTCCTCTCCAACCAATGGGCCGCGTCCACCAGCGGGCGTTTCCACCGGTCTGCCGCCGATGGTTCGACCAAGGCACAGTCGCAACGGAACGGATTGCCGGCAAGGGAAATGCGACGCAATTTGGCACCGGAGGGACCCTGAAAAAAGAACAAATGATGGCAATTAGCAAAGGTAATTAGTAAATGAGCCGCTTTGCCTGAAGATATTCCGGCATTTCCTCCATTGCATTGTCCGCCAAGTGCAGTGTCTCCAAGTTTGGCAACACTTCGCCCAACTCCGTGCCCATCTCCGTCAATGCGTTGCCGCTGAGGTCCAACAGGCGAATGTTTTTCGTTTCGGTGCATTCGCTGCCGTTGAAATGTGTCAGTCGATTGTTTGGTAAATGGAGGGACTGAAATAGCAAAAACGGAGGAAAATACACTTGAAAATAGTTCTGATGAGAGAGACCCGACATTTATGATCAGATTAAGGCCAAATAATGCTTTGCTTGTGATTTCGACAAGTGATCAGTGATCGGTTATTGATTGATCACCGATCAAAAATCGATTTCCGACCGGTTGTCTCACCATAAGGTTGGCCAATGATTCGAATGCATTCGCCTGTATCGTGTGAATGTCCGATCGATTGACGTGCAATTCGCGCAGTCTCTTCCGGCCGAAAAATTCGCTGCTGCTCAGCACGGGAAGACTCAGTCCCGAAAGGAACACGTGCGACGCGTGCATAGGCAAAGCCCTGAAAAGAAAAAATTTAATGTAATTAAATTACACTAATTTTACGAACCGAAGGCTAAAATCGGTGCCAACCGAATCGCCCGAACATTTGACGACATTCGTCATGGAATTCTGATCGCGAAAACAGTGGCAGCCGGCGGGACAGACGGACTGAAAAGGGCAAAGCGGAAAGGAAGGGTAATTATGAGCTATTAAAGCATAATTGGTTGGGCTGTGCGGGAAATGATTTTTACCAGGGGAATCGGTATGGGAGATGCCACCCGGGAACCGGGAAGGAAACCGGGATACGAAAAAGCGGAAAATTTCCCGGGTCGGGAACCGGGAATCCCGCACAGCACTAATAATTGGCAATTAAAGAAACGACGCACTTTGCAGTCGCATCCGTTGAATTGGCAGCACTGACAGCCGACGGCACAGAAAAGGGAATAGGGGCACAGAAAGTCAAAGGGCTAAAACAGAGAAATTCCCTCACATTTTAAAACAAATATTTAACCCCATTCCCTCTGCCCACCTTCGTCTCGACTATTCTCTTCCTTTGGCCGTCCAATGGTACCACACATTTGGCACTTTCTATGTCCATTACGCCTCCTTTTGTGGCACCAATTGCCTTTTGGGAGGCGGCGCTGCCAACGGCAGAGGCCGAGGCGTTTAGCAGCCAGTCCATCTCGCAGGAACACTCCAACGGATTTTCTGGCATTTAAACGGATTGATCAGTCTATGCAATCGGCACTGATTGATCGGATTTTGAAAATGCCGAATCGGTCTTTTACCTCCGACCCAAAGTTCGCCAAACGGCGCATTTGCAACGACAAATCGTTCGTAAAGTTCGCGTGGGATTGTGCTCAATTTGTTGGAGCGTAAGTCGACCTAATGGGAGAAAAGAATTGCTCTTCCGTTTCAGTTTTTGGCACAAATGCCAAATTCATTCTGTCGGCACCTTTTTCAGTTGTGCCATTGCCGTCGTGGCGGCCGATTCGGCGCCGGTGCCCAGCGTCACTTTGGTCAGCCGATTGTCGCGCACGTCCAATTCCTCCAACGACGGCGGAAGCGAATCGATGGCCAAATTGGTCAGATGGTTTCGTCTCAGCTTAAATTTGGAAAACTCAGCAGGCTAATTGCCCAAAATTGCAGGGGTTTGCCTCCAATTTGCGCAGTTTTCTGCCCCTCCTCGCCCCGTCTTCCTCCCCAATCCGTCGCATTTCATTTCCGTTCGCCTCAATTTCGAGCAGTTCGGCTTCCGTCGGGAATTGGCCCCACTCCAACTGAACGAATTTGCCATTTGTCACTTTCCAATAATTATTCCCTCAGATTTCTTTGCCTCGGCCATTGCATTTTCGCTCAGATTGACCCATTGAAGAGAGGCCAATTGGAGCAGAGATTTGTTCAGAGTTTGGATTTTGTTGCCCGACAAGTCAATTTTGCGCAGTCGTGGACATTTGGCAAAGGCATCGGAACTGAAAATTAAAATAATTAAAAATAAATTAAAATATTTAATAAATTATTTATTCTTTAATTATGCCATTGAATTAATTGCCTTAGCGTTTGAATTCGATTTTTTGCCAGTGAAATTTCGGCCAAATTTGCGCAGTCGGAAAAGACGAAACTGTCCACCGACTCCAAAGAATTGCCGGCCAAATTCAGTCGCGACAAATGCGTCAATTTGTTAAGCACAAATTTGTACAAATAACTAAAGAAAAGACGAAAATAATTTTCAATTATTTACTCTTTTCTTTACAATTTTCGCTTTTCCTCTTTTTTCTTCTCAAATTTCTCTCCCATTTCTCCCTTTTTTATTACACTTTGTATAAATATATCCGATTTTCGGATTTGTCCCCATAAATGTGTCTCTTTTCCGTCTCCCCCCCCCCCCCCTCTCCTCCCAATCCATCAAATTGTCCCCAAGGGGGCGGACTTCCTTCGGATACCCCTCCTTCCCTCCCCCCCTCCCCCCCCGCAGGGGTCATTTGTCAAATTAAAAAGATAAAAATTCAAAAATAAATTGAAATTTTTAGTAAATGAATTAAATGCACTTACGAAATGCGATTGTTGGAAAAGTCCATCCGTTTGATTCGGTGCAGTCGCCGCACGGCCACGGGCAATTCGGACAAAGAATTGTCAGACTGAGGAAAAAGGGGAAAAATGGTAATTAAAAAAGGCACAAAAAAGGGAAAAACCAATAGAATTTTAAATGCAAAATAAATAAATAAATCGTTTTTCTGACCATGGTCAATGTGTGCACTTTTCCATTGCCTCCGCTGAACATTTCTTCGTCCACCCGTTCGATTTTGTTGTGATCCAAAAAAAGCATTTGCAATTCATTAAGCCCATCAAAAGCACCCGCGGGCAAAGAACGGAGGAAATTTTGGGAGAGATCCAACTGAAAATAGTCACAATTAATTGACCAATTAATTAAGAAAATGCCGAAAATGCCTTTTGATTGTGTCCCTCCCATTTGGTTTTTTTTTTTGCCTGTTTTAATGCGCTGAAATTGGCCATCGCTTTCGCCTCCATTCGGTCAATTAAATTCGCCGACAAATTTAAATGTCTGAGGGAATGCAATGAATGGGACACCAATTCGACCGGCACTTTGCGCAACGCATTGGAGGAAAGGTCCAATTTTTCGAGGAAGGCACCACGGAGAGGGAGCTGAAAAAAAAGAATATTCAAAATTAAAAATATTTTTAAATTTATTTTTAAAATAATTCGCCTCGTCGTCTGCCCTCTCTCCGCCTTTTCCGTTGTCTTTCGCTCCTCCGCCGATGGCATTGGCACCCATCAAAAGTTCTTTGAGCTCTTTCAATTCTCTAACCGAAGAAGGAATTTGAGTAAACAAATTGTCGCTCTAAAGGGACAATGTTTTGGTCAGAAAACGAAATTCGGACGAACGAACGGACCAAAAACAAAAGGGAAATATTCGGGGGAAGACGGGGCAGAGAAAAGAGCCGATTTTGGGACAGATCCAACTGCTGAAGCAACGGCACATGGCCAAAGGCATCGGAGTCAATCTGAGAAAATGGGAAAAAATGGACGAATAATCAAAGCGGAAAATGCCAATGGGTAAAAATAAATTAATTACATTTGCCAAAGAGTTGTTGGACAATGCCAACTGACGAAGTGCCGGGAAAGAGCCGAGGTCGGAATGCCGAATTTGGCCAATTCGATTGGAGGAGAGATCGGCGATGATCAGTTGGCCAAGTTGGCATTGGGGCGAAGAGAGAGAGAGAGAGGGGGAGGAGAGCGCATTGGATGACACGTCCAACACCTGAGAAACAGAGAATGAAATGGAGAGAAATAGTGGGAAAAGAGGGCGGGAAGAGAAAAAGAAAAGGAAAGAAACACAAAATGGAAAAATGCCGCGATCTGTCCCACCTGAAGTGCCCGCAGTGCGCACAACGCGTCGTGCGGGAACTGTTCCAATGCGGTGCCGGTCAAAGTGAGCCGTTCCAAAGCGTGGAGTCCGTTGAAGAATTTGGCATTCAGACGGAGCAGCGATGGCATTTGGGAGAGGTGAAGCCGACGGAGACGGGGCGTGGAGAGGAAAAGGCGACGGGGAGGGGAGAGGAGCCAACGGAGCACAGAAGAGGAGCAATTCTAAAGAAGGAAAACTAATACCGTAACACATATGCATACGATGGCCCAAATAATGGCAGTCCTACCGTATCCTCCCCCGGTCAATCCATTTTCCCCTGTTACTTACCGTAATTCTCAACTCCTGCAACTCATCGAACCCGTCAAACGGTGCTTCGTCCTCCCCCTCGGCGTCTCCTTCTTCCGCTGTGCCCCCCGTACATTGAATGCTCAGCGATTTGGTGCCACCGCGCGGAAATTGGCCAAGTGAGCGCATTTGTGGCCAAGCACAGATAACGATGAGCAACTCATGTTTGACATCGTCGGGCATACAGCGGCAACTGAAAATTCGCAAAATGAAGAGACAAACAAATTTGGCAGAACAAATTAGGCAAATGTTCGACCAAATTTTAATTGCTTTTTTTCCCCTAAAAATAAATGTGCCAAATGTTTGGCGGACTGTCAATCGTTCGTTTGTCCCTTTTCTCAGATTGTCAAATTGCCTTTCCCTCCCCCTTTATTTTGCCGATGAGAGAGAAAACAAATAAATTTTGTTTATCGTTCGCCTCGCTAAATGCCAAAGAAATTTTTAATTATTTGTAAAAATTTTGCCAAAATTTTGAATTAAATTTTTCCATCCCATAAATTTGAAGAGAAAAAACTCGACGGTTCGGAGAATTTAGGCGCCAAAATTATTATGACCAAAAATTAATGGAGGAAAGCAAAAGCAAAAACGAAAACGAAATTATAAGGGCAATGAAATGGAAAAATAGAAAATTTTAGGGGAAAAAATAAGTTATATTTTATTTAATATTTTCCTTTTTTTTGCTGTGTCCATCTCCCCCCCTCTCCAAATGAAAATTTCCCTATAAATTACCCCCCCCCCCCTCCCATCATAATCATCGCAACTCCTTTCTTCTCCCTTTCTCTTCTCTTTCTTTCCCCTCCCATTTACGTTTTATGACGCGCCAAACCCAAAGTGTTACTTCGTTCATTTATTTATGCATTTATTCTGTCGCTTTTCGGCTCCTTTCATATCCCCGCGGGGGAAGCGCAGTAAAAATAAGCAAAAGAAAGGGAAAAGAAACAACGAAAGAATGAATGAATGCCAATTTGGGAATGGCACTATTAATAATAATCAATGCCAACTTTTGTTGGCATTTTGCCCAACTTTAAACCCACTCGTTAGGGCATTGGTAGCGGAACACGGAGTATTGTTGTTGTTGTTGTTGGTGGTGGTGTTCGTCTTCTCCTCCTCCCCCCCCTCCGTTTGGCGATGTGTCCCTTCGCCGGTGAATGTGTGCCGAGGCAATTTTTGGACCCGAAGGAAATGACAAAACAAACAGCGAAAGGCAAAGTGCAGTTGTGAACAGGCTGAACTTGTTGAATTTGTTGGTCCGTTTGAAGTTCGGTAGGAACAAATTCATTTGTGGCGATTTGCTGCATTCAGTGAAATGGCAAAAAAAGGACGAAAATGGGGGGAAAGGGCAAGAAAAGGCAAAAGAGGCGGAGGAGAAGAGAAATGACAGATGGAAGAGAAGAAACGGACGGACGGACGAAGAAGAAAATCTGAAAGGGAAGAGAAAGAATGAATGAATGATCAGAACACAATAACAGAGAGAGTATTGATTGATCAGAAAGACGGAAGTGATCAGCAAAAGGGAGAAGGATGGACAAAGTGATCAGAGAAAAAAAATAAGGAGAAAACGTAATTTAGGGACAAATTGAACGGTGATCAAACAAACACATAAACTGGTCACCATTCAAATAGGAAATTGGGATGAAAATGAGCAGATAAATTGGTCAACAAATGATTGATCGGTCAGAGTTTAATAGAAATTTTTGAACAAATTAATAAAAATAAAAGTCAGTTGATCAGCAAAGGGTGGGTGGGATGACTGATCAATTGGCGAAACTGATCAGTGGAGGGTAATTAAAATGGAAATTTAAATGGGAATTGAAAGGGGAATTAAAAATGGGAATTTAAATGGGAATTGAAAGGGGAATTAAAAATGGGAATTTAAATGGGAATTGAAAGGGGAATTAAAAATGGGAATTTAAATGGGAATTGAAAGGGTCCATTGATCGATTGATCGGTCCTTCGGCGTTTGGGTAAACCCCCCGCGAACATTCGAATTGAATCGGTCTTTTCCATTGCATTGTCATTTTGTTATTATGTGCTATTATTCGGTCTGCTGTTGTAATGGCAATGAATGAGTGGGCGAAATAATTGCGCGCGATTCTCAAAATTTGGAAGGGCATTCACCGCAAAAGGAAAAAGAAAATGGAAAATAAACGAACCGAAGGCGCAATGGCAAAATAAAGAATAAAAAAGGCATTGAAAGTAATATTTGTTTTTTTGGGAAAAGTGCCAAAAGAATGCATCCCTTTAAATATGCAATTAATTTATCATTTTTTCATTTTATTTCTCATTCGCTTTGCTCCCAAAGTGTGAAACAATAAATAAATAAATGCAAATATTCAAATTTGGGAGCATATTTTGATGAGGAAAGAGCTGTTGAAGAGGGAAATAAATGTATAATAATAATTGCCCGGGTTGTGTCCCCCGAGGGGACGAAGGAAGGGGGGGGGGGGGCGGGGGGAGAAAAGAGGGACAGGGAAGAGGGGGAGAGGGGGAGGAAGAGACGAGGAGAGGAGACAAGAGGGACATGGGGGCAAGGGGAGAAGAGGAGGGACAGGGGGAAGAGAGGAAAAGGAAGAGAAAAGAGAGACACCGGGGGGGGGGGGGGCGGAGATATGCCCCATTTTGGAAGTGGACAGCAGCACAGGAAAATGGGAAATTTGGGGCGGGGGATTCAGCATTCATTTAATGTGCGCAGAACGAATTTCGGAGGACGGGTAAAAGATTAAATAGGCGCGGGATAAATGAGGGAGAGATTGGCATTTTGAAAAAAAAAAAATTAAATTAAATATGAATGCTTTAATTAGTGGGGTTAAATGAATGTTATAATTTCTTATTATCAATAACAAATGTTAACACTTTCAGTCATTTGACTTTATTATTGGGCAAATCGAAGAAAGTGCGGTTAATTTTCTGATAAAAGAAAGAAAAGCGAAAATGAGCGACGCAAGGAAATGGGGGAGAGGGGAGGGGGAAGAGATGAGGGAGGGGGGAGGGAGAAAGAGACGGGAAAAGATGGGAGAGGGGAGGGGGAAGAGATGAGGGAGGGGGGAGGGAGAAAGAGACGGGAAAAGATGGGAGAGGGGAGGGGGAAGAGATGAGGGAGGGGGGAGGGAGAAAGAGACGGGAAAAGATGGGAGAGGGGAGGGGGAAGAGATGAGGGAGGGGGGAGGGAGAAAGAGACGGGAAAAGATGGGAGAGGGGGGGGGGGGAAGAGACGGGAAAAGATGAGAGAGGGGGAGGGCCACGGGGGTCCACAGTCCATCCGTCAGTCCATCAGTGAGGCCACTCTCGACGATGGCTGCTCGATGGAATGAACAACGAAAACAAATAAATAAATACATGCATTAATTGGTGAAGACAGAGAAAAGTTGTTAAAAAATGAAAGCCCCGAGGCATTAAATCCATTGGCATTAAAAATACAACAGCAGAAAAGGGCTAATGATAATGATTCATCCATTGAATTTTGGCTCTTTTCTGGAAAGTGCAAATACCAAACGGAAAGGCCATTTGACCCCACCCTTTCCCCCTCCCTCCCGCCCTCTCCCGCCCTCTCTCTCTCTCTCCCACTTGCCCCCCCCCCTCCCCATTTACCTCGTCTTTCCCTTGCCGTCCCTCTCTTTTTATCCCCAATTTCCTCTTCCTCCCCCCTCCCTCTCCCCCTGGTCCATCCTGATTCATCAGCATTCTCAAGAATCTCATTGATCCGTCCTTCTGGCGATGGAAGGAGGACCAACCAAAACATCCGTCGTTCGTTGGTCCAACGGGGAAAGTGCAAATAAACGAGGGGGGGGGGGAAGGGAAGGACAACGAGAGCAACTTTCTTTCTCTCTCCTCTTTCTCTCCTCTCTATGATTTTTCTTTTCTTTCTTCTCTCTCTCTCTCCTTTCTCTCTCTCTCTTTATGATTTTCCTTTTTTTCTTTTCCTTCTCTCTCTTTCTTCTCTGTCTCTCTCTCTCTCTTCTCTCTCTCTTCTCTCTCTCTCTTTATGATTTTCCTTTTTTCTTTTCCTTCTCTCTCTTTCTTCTCTGTCTCTCCCTCCTTTCTCTCTCTCTCCTCTCTCTCTCTCTCTCTCTATGATTTTCCTTTCTTTCCCTTTTTTCCATTTGTTTTTCCTTTCTTTCTTTTTATCCTCACAATTGGGGGAATGAATGAATGAGTGAATAAATGCGATGGAATTTGTGGGCCATAGCAACACTCCTTTCTTGGAACACTCTGTTGGGGCATATAATGGAAATCGCAAAGGAAAAAAATAAAGGAAAATGAAAAACGAATTAATTGTTTGGCCTTTTTATTCGATTTGCCGTGCAAATAATAATAAAAAAAAGAGAGCAGTGCCTTTTGTCAGTGCCAAAATGAGAAACGAATCGGAAAGGCAATGAATGCCATGCAATGGACTGGTGCTTCTTTCCTCCTCTTCTTTCTTCTTCGTCCTTGTTTTGGGTTGTCCCCCCTCTGTCCCCCTCAAGTGCCTTTCCCCCCCCCCCCCGAAATGCCTAATCCCTCCCCCCTCTCCCCCCCCCCCCCCCATCTCGCGGATGATCCCCCCGATAACATCCGGTGAATGAATGAATGGGATGTGGTGGTGGTAAATGATGTTCCCACAATATAATGTAAATTCGGGACAAATCTCCGCCATTCGCGAGGGCATCTTTTGGTGCATTTAATGAAAATAATGGACGAATGAATGTTCCCTTCTGCTTTTCTTTCATTTATTTATTTATTTGACTGGTATTGGGGTATAAACAAAGTTTCAAAGTGACAGACCAACTTTTGATTACTCTAACAAAAAAACAACGATTTATTTTGCAACATTTTTGTAAGATTTTGTGCTGCTTCATTCATTAATTTATTCCCTTTGGGGATGAAATCTGTCCATAAAATGGAGAAAATGGCCGGGGGAGGGACTGACAGATAAATAAAGCCGCCCGAGTGAGTTTGGTGCGTCGAGAATGTGCCTGGCCAACATGTGTTGTGTCCCTTTTGTCCCCCCCCCCCCGGCAATGGCCGATTTGCTTATCTCTTCCGAAAATGTTCCCCGGGGGACTGCCAATCAATTCCGAATTTTGACCCTCGAGCAATATTTGGGGACCGAAGATGCTCCCCCCCCCCCCCCTCAGCAGAAGGAGACGCCCCGGGGGGAGGGGGACGGGGACAATCGAAGAAACTTTTGGCCAATTGCCGGCGGGTGGAGCCATTAATTTAAAAGGAGAAATAAGCAGAGGGAAGGAACAAAGAGTGGATTCTCAAGGGCATTAATTATTTTATTACGATAAAACACCGCTTTTTTTCTTTGCCCGAGGGATTTACAGCGAATTTATTACCCCCGGCGAAAATGTGTGAAAATTGGCAAAGAAAAGGCCCTTTGTGCCAAAAATAAACACAAATAAATGGTCGACAGCCTTTTTATGAGGCAAAACAACTTTTGATTGGGAAGCATTGAAATGGAAATTTCCGCAACATTTTTCTCCCGAGGCGCTCTCGACCCTTTCTCACCGGCGGGAGGACACAGCGAATGGTGTCAAAAGGCGAGGGGGGGGAATAATTTATGCATGGACTCTGACGGGACGGAGGAGGACGGGGGGAAGGGGACAACCCATGGGGAGGGGAGGGAGAATAGCACCTGTCCCCCTTCCCCCTCGCCCTTCCCCGCCCGCCCCCCCCCCCCCGTTGAGGTGAGAATGAGCGGGGGAGTGACCTTTGAGTTGGCACTGTGCTGCTGGGAATTGGACGAAAATCTGTGCCCTTCTCGATGGGCCAAGAAGAGAGGGCGAGAGATGCTCAGCAGGACAATGGCTGAAGAAGAACTATTGGCAGAATTAGCAAATGACACAAGGAACAACCGCCGAAGGGGGCGGGGGGGGGGAGAAAATGCCGGAGGGGGGGGGAAGGGACTTAATTAGTTAACGGAATGCAAAGTTGGGTTTGCTTCAATTAGTTAATGGCTGTTAAAGTGTCACTTGGGATAACTTTTCACTTCACTTCTGTTGCTAATGAATGGGGGCGTCTGTTGGACAAATGGACAATCGGAGAAGGGCACAAATGGAGGAGAGGGGCATTAATTGGGCAAAAAGAGGGGAGAGACGGGGAGGAGAAGGGAAAGAGAGGGAAAGAGAGAGGAGAGGGAGAGAAAAGGGAGGGGAAAGAGAAGGGAAAAGAGAAGGGAAAAGAGAAGGGAAAGAGAGGGAAAGAGAGAGAGGAGAGAGACGGGGAGGAGAAGGGAAAGAGAGGGAAAGAGAGAGGAGAGGGAGAGAAAAGGGAGGGGAAAGAGAAGGGAAAAGAGAAGGGAAAGAGAGGGAAAGAGAGAGAGGAGAGAGACGGGGAGGAGAAGGGCAAGAGAGGAGAAAGAGGGGGGAGAGAGAAGAGAAAGAGAGAGAAAAAGAGGAAAATAAACGCGCGGTGTAAAGACAATAAATGTGTTACAGTGTTAAAACTGATTTGAATTTCAATTTGCAAAATGAAGAAATGCCTTTAAAAATTTGAAGATACATTCATTTTGACTGAATTTTTTCTAAAAATTCTCTTTTTAAGAAATTGTTTTAAAATGAATGTTTTCATAAATTTTTGCCTAATATTTCTCCGTTAAATTTTCCTTGGCATTTATTAGGAAAAAGTTGGACACCAAATTTCTGATTGACAGAAGCGAGTTGGGTGCACGCATCAGTACTAAATACTGGGCTGACAGGCGGGCCACTTTGATTTTTTTCTCAAAATAATTTTGAGTGACAAACACTACAGCAAATTGATGGTGGTGTGATTTTTTGGTGAACAAGTCAGACAAATATCGCTCGTCATGGAGAGCATTAAATCGTCAAGATGAGCAAAAAGGGCTTTGGTATGCGTTTAAGCAACTCTTCGATGGTACTCCCGCATAAACATCGACACCCGACTTTTGAAGAAGCGGCACCGCAGAGTTCTTTCACCGAAGCATAAAACGATGGACACAGGTTTGGGCGTAATCAGTTCATCAGATTCCGCAATAAATTTTAGTAGGAATTCCGTTTTACCGGAAGAGGAGGGCCCGGAAATAATTAATCCAAAAGGCAATTTAAGGCTAATGTCTTTATTTGAAAATGCTTGAGAATTAAACATGTTTACGAAGCGTGAAATACAAATATGCTTATCAAAGTTATTTAAATACCAGCACACAAAACATTCTACAATTGGCCGTAGCCGCATTAATGCTATGAAAGAATTCATCAAGTGTTTTGTCAATATCACCAAGGTCGGCGTCTTTCTGCGTCGGTTCCTCACTCTCAGTTGAAGGGAGTGAAATTGCGGCGACGGTTGTTGGTTCTTTTTTCAGGGCATAATTGGGAGGGGGACTCATTGACGTGTCAGTATTTGTTATTGGTGTCTTCTTCGTAATAGCACTTGGCGGTTTGGTGACCAAAAGGTTTGCCGAGCACATTGATTGCAGTCTTGGCCTTTTCCATCGCACTCCGTCCTGCACGGCGGCGGCCATAAGTCCAGCTTCAACCAAATCGAGTGCAACTTTTGCCTTCCTCTTCAGACATTCTTCTTTTTCGTCATCATCCGGGCCCATGGAATGTCACAGGTAGTGGTGGGCAGTCTCCATAAGGTTATGTTAACACACGCGATTTGTTCTTCAGCCGAAAGAAGCAATGCCCTGGTAGGTCGTAGACAACATCGAACGGCACGAACTGAGTTTTGTCCATGCGTGTGCACCACAGAGTGATGCCCTTTGTGGACCATGGTGTCCACTTCCCACTTCGGTTGCCTTACACGAACGACAGCGGCCGCTATCATCAAATGGAATAACCTGGGAGTAGACAGACGCGGTCCACTTATCGTCAGCCCAGCATTTGTGACGGTGAGGTCGCTTCGCCAAGAATTTGTTTGCGTATCCTTTCTTGTCGCTCATGTTGATGGCCATTTTCGCGTATAGATTTTGCAAATGATTTGAAAAATGAGCTGGGTGTTCATAAAGGCTAGCGTTTTTATATTAGGCTCCGCCCACTCGACAAAGAGATTAGGTTTACCCCCCTAAAAATCCAATCATTTGCAAAATTTTTGTCAACAAAAAGAAAATGTCATCTCCATTAAACCCGCCACAGGACGAAACAAGAAGTGCTGAACAGGAGAAATTGCAATCCCCAAGCAATCAGCCATGAAGAGGGGTAAATAGGAATTTTTTATAAATACAATAACTACAAATATGTCTAGGTATGCGGAGAACCGAACTTTTGTATGTAAACGAAATGCCGCATCATAGCAGCAACAGCGGCGGAACACAATCGTCTGAGGACATGCGGTAAATGAGCCCGAGGAAGAACCATCTGCAAAGAAACGCCAAATCGGGGACCGAGAGTTGGAATGACCAAGGGAAAGTACATGCTGGGCTTTTACCTTTGTTCAGGTAACGATCTGATTGTTCTAATTTTTTTTTTTTCATTTTAAGAGGATTGGAAAAAATTGTACAACAAGCAAAAGATTATTCAATGGAGAATGGACATTCCGCCGTCAATTTGAATTATGTGATGATTGCACTTGGGCTAATGTTCGTGCAACTGATTTGATGGCACCGCCAAAACCCAAAAAGATTTAATTAAATGTTATCTAATTAATAAAAATAATTGTATTTTTTCTCCGAATAAATAAATTATATCCTTCTTATCCTTCTTGAACTCTCCGAACTTACCGCACTAGGGTAGTCGTCACACACTGACGACAACTCAGTACTTTCCTCACCCATACCCACCCTCGACACCATTGTCATTCGTAGGAGCTATAGTATTCCACGAAAAATTTCGCGCACTGACGACATGTATAACCGTGCAATACCTTTCTGGTTACCCCCCTTCCCGAAAAAAAAAAATTGCGCAAAATTTCGCGCACTAACGACAACTCACCCCCTTTCTGAACACTCACCCCCGGGCTCTTGACACTCTCAACAAAAATGATTGATTGACAGATGCTGCCGCGCGCAACGGCCCCGAACCCTGCGCTGTCGGCAACATCAAGCCCAAAAGCGGCCCATACCCTGGCGCTAGTGCGGTAAAGGCCTGACGACAAGTCGGGGGTGTAACTACTCTCGGGCGGCAACAATGACAATGTCAAAACATTCCTATACCAAAATAAAAATTTCCTTTCAGTTACCTAAATGTTTTGTACCCGCCCTTCTCTGGGCCCTCGATTCTTCAGAACATTCGCTTTGACAAAGGTTTGACGAAGATGAATGACTGTGCCTCACTGCTTGGCCGAAGACCGCTTGGCATTCTTTGAATTGTTTAAAGTTCAAAAAAACGTAATAATGAATGACTAATAGTAAACACTCCCTTTTTGTCAGGCCATTCTTTCCTCTACTATTACGGCTATGCACTCAACCCGGCCGTTTTGGTATTCGGATGGCATCGAACATGATGGAGTTGGTGCCGAAGGAGGAGCTAGTGCACCATCGGTGATTCCAGCATGTTCACAAGTGGCTTTTGCATTGCGGACCCCGTGCAGACAGGTGGCGGAGTATACATGATCATCAAAAAACTATTCGACCATGTGGATTGCACTTTCTGTTCGACTCTTGTCTCAAAAAGCTTAATGGCGTTCGTATTTTTCTGTTTTTGCTTTCATAAATGCGGAAATTGAAAAAAATCGGTTACAATTTAATAGTCGGCAGTTATATCGAACTAAATGTCTTCTTTTCATATCCCCATTTTAAACGGGGATCCTGATTCTACAATTTTTTTTGATAGTCTGTCTCTATTACACATTTTTCAGTCGTGATCAGTCCCAACGTTAGTCAACGTGGCCCAGGCCTTTCTGAAGTACGGTGGGCCTACCATGGTGAAACGGTTTTGCGGTGAATTTGACGAAGAGCAGCAACAGAAGGAGGTGATGCTGTACAAACTGCTGATGGTCAAGGAGAGAGGAGGAGGACGACGACGATGACTCGTTTGTGCGTGGGTCGGCGAGGAAATTCCGGGTAAACGACGGATTTGACCTTAAAGTTCATTCATTTTTTCAATCTTTTTGCATCATGCTTCTGCCTATGTTTCTGGCATATCTTGGAAACTCTGTTCAAACATTTTTTTTTATACAGACGACTATGACATTTCGATGGATGAACAACCAAGTGGGTGTCCGCCTCCGTCCCGTGGGGATGGCCACCAACATTGGGCACGACAACAATGGCAACCACAAAGGAAATGCAGCCAGTGCCTGGCGCTACAATGCCCCGCTTTGCGCGTTTTGTGGAAGAGCTGCTGGAGGGCACCATTTTTGCGCTGTCCCGAGACATCGTTGACGCTCCCCCGGTTTTTGGCGGACAAAAAATTCTTTGACGCACTCATGGTAGGCACGATAGGACCATACCAACCAAGTCTTTTATTATTTTGCAAACCTTTTTCTTGTCTTGAATGAGCAGAGACAATTGATTAGACCAAAAAACTACAGTTGTTTAACCATCATTTGGCCAACCCATCTTGGTTCAGACAAAATTTCTTGTTTATAGAGTAATAAGCATATAAAACCCCAAATACTTTACAACAGAGTTATGCACAATGATGTCGTCCTGTGTTGCCGCCCGAGTTGGCCCATGCCTTCCGTTTCTTCCAAGCAATTGCATTGTCCGGGAAGGGAGATCCAGATGGAGCTTGGTGAGTAAGTAGTGTATGCTATATAGGAAGGTGGAAGCTATAAAGATATTAAGTTAAAAAAACAAGATTGAAACAAGCTTACATAATTACTAACATTCTCTCTTTCCGTTCCCCTGTCCCCAAGCAATTAAAATTTTATCAAAACAAAATTGCATTTTCATGAAGACATATATGATATTGTTCCACATTAACCGTCTACATGCCCATTGGACAAAAAAAGAAATCGGAAAATTTGTGTTTTTGTGTAGTGAACCTTTTCGAAGAAGTTGCTTATGGCGTTGCAAACGAAGACAAGTGCTGAACACGGTGCTATCTCTGATGTATGCGTCGCCGTCCACGGAGCTGTCCCGCTCCCGGCGTCGCGACAGCTGCGGCTCAACGGGGCGCAAAAGCGGCTACAACACTGGCCAACGAACGCCGTCGCGCTAACCAAAAACAACGGATATACTCCTTGCTGAATATTACAACAGGTTTGGCTTTAGTGGTTGCATAAGTGGGCAAAAGAGAAGGATAAACAATCATTTCCAAGGTTATGCAGTCTTCCGGCACACACCCGCGACCACGTGGTACAGGCGGGCGAGAAAGCGGTGCGTCTCGCACGTGCACAAGGCGGTGCCGGCACTTTGAATCCGGACGCGTTGGAACTCTTGATAGTGAGTGCAAAAAAACAAGGAAAAAATGAGTCCAGACACTTTATTTCCCCTCCTTCCTCCAAATATTCTTAATGTAAAAAACTAATTGGTTTTTTTTATTAATTGAAGTTTTTCAAAATTTACATGCTTGGCTTTCTCTCCGTATTATTTCCCATTCATGCAATTTTATTTTATTTGAAGAAGAAAATATTGGAGGGAACGCATTCCTTTGATATACTAGCCGGGGTTCCTTACCCCATTTTGTATTGCTACACATTTGAACAAACATATCATGATAAAGTCATCGTCCTTCCCCCGCCCCATTCAGTCCGAATATACACCACAATGTTCACGCAACATTGCTGTCCGCTCACTATCCGCAAGCGGTGCACGTCGTGTTGACCAATCCGAACACGCAGCGCCAAATGGTGTGCCTGCGTCAGTTGATCATCCATCTGTTGGACAAGCGCCAGCGTCGTGTCCTCGTCTCGTTGCCCTTTGACCGGCTGGCGCCCGAAGTGATGAGCATTTTGGAGGCCCGCTGCAAGGCATGTGTGCCATAATCAAATAATGAATGACAATGCCTGAGGCAGTGAGGAGTATAGGCGCTTTTTGCGGGAACAGGACGAAATTTCGCCGCTGAAATTGGCCGGACGAAATTTCGCCGAGACAAAATTTCGCCGCTGAAATTTCGCCGGACGAAATTACGCCGGGAAAAAATTTTAAAAAAAATTTTTTCTTAGAAAATTCAAAAAAGTTTTTAAGAAAATCTTAAGAAAAATTCAAAGTTTTAAATTTCAATGAACTTTTTTGGGCAATCCTAAAGAATGGGGCTTTTCAAGGATTCTGATCACGAATATGATCTCAGATTCGTCTAATTCCGAATCTCTCCCCAGATTCGAACCGAAAGGCAACAATTCATTTTTAAATCTGACTTTTAGGCCACAAATGTATAAAATAGCCTTACATAATTTAATACGCTACGCTTTTTTGATGGGTTTCATGTAATATAAGTCATTATAAGTTCTAAAATAACGGGTTTAAGAAGTTGAGTTTTTCGGCTTTTTGTTGAGTTTCGGATCCGGGTTCAGATTCGACAAAATGGATGCCAAATTCGTGGCAGCGATTCCAAATACTCTTTAAGACATGTTTTATGACTTAAAACATTGATAATTATTCGTGATCAGCACCCGGAAGCCTCCCATATACCTATTTTTAGCTCACAATAACAAAAATAAGTTCGAACAAATGGGGTTTTTTTTTTCAATGGTTATTTCTTAAAATTTATCGGCGAAATTTTGTCCCGGCGAAATTTTGGTGCACCCCTTTTTGCGTTGTCACTTTCTAATCCTTGACTTGGTTTTTGTTTTTTTTTATAAAAACAATTCCCATTTTTTGAAAGGGGTTCGATTTTTTTTTATAAAAGAATTGTCAATTTCCTCTAAATTTTAGGCCGAGCTGATCAACGGGGCACCAATGGTTACCAATCCGATGTACGAAATCACTTATCCCTTTCTCATTTCCCGATGTGAATTTACTCGAGGTTGGTGGTTTGTTAGCCAAATTATTTTTATTTTGGAAATTTTTCCAGCTGCCAAACTGATGTACGAGTTGGCGATGCGTCTCCGTCGTGAAATTCGTCACGCGCGATGCTACAACGGCGTTGCGCCGCACTGGCGACCGCCTACCAAACCATGCAAATTGACATGGACGAGCCCAACATCAGCTACGAAGCGGCGGATATGAAGTAAAACAGTTAATAGTGGCCAAGTTTGGCACTTTCTCTCTCATATTTGCTTTAAATTAATTGAAATGGCAATTTTTAAAGTTTGCAAATAACTAAGGATGACCAACTGATTGGCACTGAACGTCTGCTGACGATGGTGGACCGGTGAAAATGAAGCGGACGGAATGGCTGACCGGGATTTCGAAATGGTTGACATGCAGGAAGAGGAGCAAGAAAGTGGGTGTTTATTAGCATCATTTTTAATGTTTAGACTTTCAAGATTAAAAAAAAAACGTTAAGTTTCAAACAAGTAATAGCCTTAAGAATCCAAAAATTTATCTTTTGAACGATACCAAGATATTTAAGTTGGCTGGATTTGATTTTGGCCTTATGCTTTTAAACTATGGCAAAAAAGGAGTTGTGCATCTCTTTTATTGTTCAGCAACTGCACATCGCATGCCAAGTCAGCAACCGTTGCAGCAGCCGTCACGTACCCGTGTCGTGGTCACTAGAGGGACTTGGCGCGACAACTGCTCCAAGCTGAGGCCCTTCTGCACTGCTGGACGCGGACGCGCACATGGTGCCACCCCTCGGGGACGAGGATATTTTGCGCGAGTCGCTCAACCACAAACGCTCGACATGGCCTGGCTGTTATAAAGT